>CABIKL010000412.1:0-23153 GCA_902196195.1 Aptinothrips rufus
CCCCCCCCCCCCCCCCCCCCTCCCGCCCCGTCCCGCACAACCTGCAACCCTTTCACCCTTCCAGGGGTAGCGCACGCCCATCTCCCACACCCCGCCCCGTCCTCCCTTCGCCCCGACCGTTTTTTTTTCTTCTTAGTATATTTTGAGCTGCGGATTTTGATGTGCCATTTGTCATTATGAGGAGAACTAAAACACGTACCATGACAATGAGGTATTGGAGGTATTTGGGCAGGAAGGGGAAGAGGAAAGAAGAAGCGTGAAGTCCATAACTAATCTCCCACTAACTCGCGACGCCAACCAATCACAGCAGAGCAGCAGAAGATCTTTCCTAAAACAAGTGAGGGTTTGTTATGGATCTAGGCTGCCGCCATCATGTTCTTTCCTCTTCCCTTCCTGCCCAAATACCTCATTGTTGCACGAAATCCCGAGTGCAGGTTGAAGTAGCCGATCAACAGCAGACGTAGGGGCAGCCCACTCCAAAATAAAATTAAAAAGAGGTTCAGAAACGTGGGACAAAATATTGAAAAAAAAAATCTTTTGAATGAAAATAAGTGTTTTCGACCTGTTTTGTTCTTTTCCTTTTTTGCGGTGGTTGGTTGGTACACCTGTCACACGTTTGTTTTTTGTTTCCATGGTGAGACGAGGACGAGAGCAGTGAATCTCCAACTCATGGGGTGCGTCTGCAACATCTTGAACATTTCTGTAATTGTTTACGTAGTTAGTCCTATTGTCAGAAAAACGTGCATGTTTAGTAATGTCGCACTTGCATTTTTTTAACAAAATCTGTTAGTAGTTTCGATGTAACCTTCACTTGATTGTTGGTTTTGGTTATGTTTTTAGGCAATTGTCATAGTCTACCTTTACCTTTATTATTTTTCTTGTATTCTATTTCGTTTTGTTCTGGTTTTGTTTATAGTGTCAGTGTCGATGTCGTGAGTGCGCTGTGATTACCTTGAAGCATGTCTTATCCAGTGAGTAATATTCTGTATTGTGGCTAATGGATTGTTTATTACTTAACCTCTTTTTCTGGCTCTCCTAGACATGCTATTCTGTCTCTATTTTTATTTTATTGTAAATCGAAAACTCGCAATAAAGTTTAATATTGGCTTAAAATGTAAATCGGTTTCTACTGTCATGTGTTGGTACTGTACTGTAGCTGGTCTTCTAATCACTGATATTAAATATTTGGCTTGCATGCTGTCATCTGTAGATCTGTGATAACTATTGATCCATATAGAATCCCATTGTTCTCAATCGTTTATTTGCCAAGGAATGCTTATCTTTGTTCATTGTGAAACACTCTCCTTAATCCATTTCATTCCTTACAGAATTTGGGTGGTTATAATAGTGCCCAAATGAGTTATGGAGGAGATCAACCTGGTGGTTATGGCGGCCAGCAACCAGGAGGTTACCCTGGTGGACAGCCTGGCTTTGGTTATGGAGCACAACAGCCAAGCAACTTTCCACCTCAAGCTCCTGGTTACCAAAGCGGTGTCAGCCCCGAGGTTCAACAGTGGTTCAATGCCGTAGACCGAGATCGTTCGGGCAAAATAACTGCCAAAGAACTTCAAGCAGCTCTTGTGAATGGTCAGGGTAAAAATTTCTCTGATCAAGCCTGTAATTTGATGATTGGTAAGTTATAATATTTAATAAATGTAGCAATCCATTCCTGGGGGTATATATTTAGTTTTTAAGTTATGACCTTGTCATTCCAGGCATGTACGATATGGATGAGTCAGGTATGAAACTAAAATTCTCAAGCTTTTGTCACACATGCCTTCTAAATATCATGCAAAATTTACATTACTGATTTTGCGTTGACAATCAACTCTTTCTTTTTAAAACCTTGCACATTTAATTTTCTATCAAACCTAAAAAGAGTGTTATTGAATATTCTGTTCTTTAATTTTGAACTGGCAAGTGAATACTCTTTTCAACAATCGAAAATTTGCTTCTGTGCAGCTCATCTGTTAAAATTTTAAATGGGGAGCATGTTCCTCAAATTATGATGTGCAATTACAGCTTATATTTTTTATTTTTTTAAGGTATGTTTGACCGGGACAAAACTGGGACAATTGACATAAACGAATTTCAACAATTGTACTCTTACATCAACCAGTGGCTTGGAACATTCCGAAGTTATGACCGTGATCAGTCTGGCCATATTGAAGAAAGTGAACTTGCTCAAGGTACGTATTGTATCTGTTTAGGTTGAGCATTAATCTTCTTTTTTTCCCCACTTTGAATCCTAATTCTTTGATTTCCTTTCAGCTTTCCAGCAAATGGGATTCCGTTTCTCTCCAGAGTTCATCAAGTTCCTGATCACAAAGAGTGATATGCAGAACCATGTTAAGATCTCAGTGGACCAATTCATCGTTCTCTGCGTTCAAATTCAGCGGTTCACTGGTAAATCAAACGACAGTCTTTTGTTCTTTCTGTTTTATATTAGAATTGTGCAAATCATTTTTAATATCATAGTAGTATATACTTGAAGAAAACCTAGGATTTGGAACACCTGCTATTCTAACTAAGTAGAAGACCTTTGAAACTGGAGAAACAAAGTCCTCTGTTTACATCAGTATACGACAACAGCAAGAATACTATAAAATTTCATTCTTCTGCAGACATTCTAAAAGTCACGTTTTTCAGAGCCTTTGTTTGCACATTTAATACGTACATTTGATAACAGACAGGTTTCTAGGAAAGACTCCAAGGCAAACTATCATATCAGTGGTGATTTTTGAACAGTGTTTGTTGTTACACCTTTCTTCCATTCTCATGCCAGTGCAGTGACCCATTACAAGAAATAAGAAAGAACCAGCGACTTTGACAATGTGGACCTTGGCGAAATGGCTGAATTTGAATTTTAGCTAGGGGATTATATGTTAGCTTAGTTACCGATGAAGACTTACTACCTGCACTTGCTATCTAATCTCATCATATGGCTTTCATGACTTACTCACTGTAGTAAGTTAAAATTTTACAAAAGTTTGGTTATCTACAAATTACGGAAGATAATGTGACCTTGTTATTACATTATAAAACAATTTTCCTAGTTCATGAACATTGCTTTTGTGCAACAGAGAAACTCAATTCACGAACCGTTCAAGTATCCATCCTAGACATAAATGTTGAGCAGTTGTCATTTAATTTACAAAATAGGGACTTCTTATTTTATATAACATTTTCAGGTCTGTAGATTTTATACATGTGCACAACAGCACACGATACGTATTAATATTTACTTCCAAAACTTATGTGAAACAGTGGAAATTTTTTTTAATTTATTTTTTGCTCTTATGTAATGTGTAGGAGAGAAATGAGACTCAAGGCCACCAGAAATCATTCTCAAGTGAACAAGTTTTTTGTGTGTTTGAGTTTTTTAAATTGTTGCTGCATGTTTCAAACTCCATCGCTAGTTTGAGCAAAGAACTTGTGAGTCATTACCAGCAACGTAGATCATTCATTATGAAGAATTTTTTTTGAAAAGTCTCTAATTTGCTCATGTTAAAAGAGGGACAAATAGTGAAAGCAGTTTTACACTTTAGATCTTGCTTGGAAATGCGCAGCCAGACAATAAATTTTTTTTATGTGAGTTGAGTCTAGTCTGAAGATTGTAACCAAGAAGTAACCAATGTTACATCGCTTCGAAGGTAAATCAAGTAAGTTAAATTTTGTATATAATTCTCAACTTTGCATTCAAAGATCCATGCATACAGATTCACTCCAATGTCTTATTTTCTCTGTATACTTGACATATCTTCAAAGCCAAAACGTTTAAGGGGTTGTTCTTCAATGAACCTTTTCAGATAATCTCACATTTGGTATGCAGATCTAGTCATTGCTTGTACTGCGCCCACCATGAAACTTCTGGTTGCGCCATTCCTCTGAGAAGATGTGTATTTTCTAAAGAAGTGATAAGTGAAATTCGATTTTGTCTTTAAATAACTCAACTCAACTTTTCTTATGAGTGTTATTTCTCAAGCGTTGCAAAGGCATGTTCAAAATTCTTGCCTGATATTTTAAAGCAATCACAAAGAGTTGGTGTTTTATATTGCTCTGCAATAGATCGCTCTGCAGTAGATCTCTCTTCAGTCATGTATTCACCTATAAGAAATGTGCAGTATTTTAACCCTCATCATGAAGATTGCATAGTTTAACTTCTATTTCTTCGTTTTTGTTCTGTTTTTTTCAAGGAAAGTGGAACATTCAGTACAGTAATGGCACTGGTCACTTGTGTCTAATCTCTTCTTTTTTCTCGCAATTTTCTATATTTGGTGGTTAAGCTCAAAATGCTCAAATGCTATGAAATGGCTGAAAAATGAAGTGAAATCTTAAAATATTTTGAATTGTCTCTTTGCTGTTTTTAGAGAATGGCGGACAACTGGATTATCATTCTGTAGATCAGCCTTATGATAGATCCAGGAGAAAACGGAAGCATAAAGCTGATAGTGAAGTTTCTTTCCATATAGATGATGGCTTGGGAATGGTAGATAAAATCGTGAACGCTGATAGTGTAAGTAGACGTGTTTGATGGAACTCTGAAATTAATGTTTATAATTTTGACTCAAATATTTTATTCCACTGATTGTTTTGTTCCAGCTTGAATCTGGGATCAGTCATAAGGATGACAAATTGAAGGAGGAAAATGAAAAATTACAAGAAGATATGAACCAATTAGTGAATGAGAATGTTCATCTTTTGAAGGAAAACAAGCAGCTTCAAGAAGACAATTGTAACCTGGAGGAGAAAGTTCGTTATTTGCATGAAGAGAATGAACGCCTCTGCAAGGAAAATAGAGACGCTCTTGGTAAGACTGAAAATCATTGCACTTGTATAATTTTATCATGAACTTCTTCACCTTTATTTTCTTTTCTTTTTGTATTGAGGTAATGTCCATAAATGTCTGCCATCTTAACTCAGCGATCGTTTTCTTTCTAATACAGAACTTTCCTCCTGGCTGTCTACTGCTAGAGAAATAGTTGAGACACTAAAAAACAAGCCAGTTATGTTCTCAAAGCCAACTAGAAAATTGTCTCCAATGATTCGCCCAGTTGATATTCATAGTCGGCCGCAAATATCATTGTTACAACATACAAACAAAAGAAATTACTCAGAACTTAAGAATTCACCTTGGGTGGATGGAGACATCCCTCAAGCAAATGGAGTTTTCATCACACCCAATATTAAAACGGAGAAAGCAGATGAAGATCAGCAAATGGATGGGGGTCAAGAATCACCATATCACACACCGCTTTTAAATTTTGACCAAGTTGAATTTCACCCTTCTGGAAAGGAAAGCTGTGATGCACCAAATAGTTCAATACAGGACATGACATCGGCTGAAGCTATTGATGATGAAGTAGACAGAATAGGCAGAGAACAGCTCTTATTCCCAGAACCTGTTGAGGGGGTAAGTTGAATGAAAATGACAAAACTTGTCTCTATTCTAGGACAGTTGCGCCATCTTGCCACAAAGACTTGCATCTGTATTATTTATTTTTTTCTATTTTTGTATTTGCTTCTATGTTAATCTAATATTTAGGTATGTTCCATTTTAGGTTTGTGAGCTTTGTCCAGGATCTAGAATATATGTAGCATTAACAGCTATGGATAACATTCTGAGCAAGAAAAGCCATAGTTCTGTGGCAAGAAGCTGTTTGGAAGCAATTTTCAAAATGCCTTTTCTACTGTCTTGCTCTGTTCAAGGAAACGTTGCCAAAGGGCCTTATGGCAAACCAGATGTACAAAGACCATCCTTGTATAGGCCTGCTGTTGAATGCATATTAAGTAAGCATTATTCACTTTTCGTTGATAGCTTTGCATTGCACCAGTCATTCTCATTTCTTCTCTTTCCCTCAGAGTATGCAAGATATCATGCTGAACAAAATGGATGGAAGGTGGAAGAAAATACAACTATAAAGAAACAGATGAATACAAGACTTTCAGAGCTAAGAAATATAGCAAAGTACAAAGCTGCTTCTGCAGAGAGTGGAGAGTCAGATCACAAAGGATATTCAAGATATAAAAATATTGTTGCTGCCTTGTCTGCTCTTCCTATTGTGGCTCAACCATCATCAGCTGATGTGCAATCAGAAGTAGATTGTAGAAGTGATTCCAAGGATTCTAATTTAAAAAGTGTAGAGTCCTCTGACCATAAATGACTTTATGACCTGACCATACTTGGCATTATGAAAAGAAACCCAGACCAACTTAATGTCTCCAAATGTTCATTTCTACCTTATGTTATTTGCCATTTCAATGTCTTATCTAATGGATCCTGACTACGTATTCATTGTCATATCTTTTTTATATGGGTATTGAACATTGCAGTTCCTAACCCCAATCTCTCCAAAACATACTCTGAAAATAGTCCAATTTAATGGGGTTCTTACCAGTTACAGTTTCTGCAAAGTCCGGCAAGTGGTCAAGAAGGTATTTTTCTCTTTGCTTTGTTTCGGTAAAATGCAGCTCCCCTCCTGGAATGTTATGTATGTAGATCATATTGAGTGTCAAATTGTATCCCTTCCTGACTCTTTATGGTTTTGCCTGCTCAGATTCCATATTTGAGCCATGTTTAAAACAAATTGTGCCTTAAGACAAATTTATCATATTTTTATTGCATTGAAAGTTCCTCACATTTTCATTAGTTTTATATGTACCAATATGTTTATTGCTACAATACAAATCTTCGTTTCCTGTCTTAATTTAAATGTTGTATATCTATTTTTTTAGTTCCCATTGGTGTTGATCTTTGTTGAAAAGTGATGCTTGAAGTAGTGTTGATTTTGTCACCCACATAATATTCTAATGGACCAAAGTGAAAATTTAAATGAGTGTGTTCCCTACCCGAGAATTTTATGCTTCACTCTGAAGGGAATTTTAATGTGAAAAGCATGAATGTTTTGTTCTACAACTAAGTTGTACTTTACTCTGTAAATATTGTGTTACCTTTTTTCTGCAGCCATGCTCTAGACTTGATAAGTGATACTTGTCTCAGGGTAATTTAGGGTGTAGAAGACATTGAAGACTCTTCAAAGTTTTCAATTATTTTTTAGAACTGACTAATGTGTTCTCTGAGATTGACTGATGATGTTTGCAATTGATGGATGCAATATCCCTCACAGTGCATTGTGATATTCTTACACGTAAATTTAATTATTTATTTATAAAAAAATTCACTATTTTTATGGAATCATTAGTTGTTATTTTTGTTATGTTTCTGTAATTAGCACATCCACTGATTATGGTTTCAGTGTTATTGTGTTCAAGTACTTCATGCTAGGTCAGTTTTCAATTTTGTGTCATAAGTAGATTTCCTTTCATATTGTGTGTCTGCTATTTTGCTCAAAATCTTAACTGTCTCATAACGCAGTTTTCGCTGATTACAGTATGATAAAAATTCTCTTTTGGATGAAATGTGATTAGTTGTGGTGTGCTAAAATGTTCGTTGCATTTTTGTGTTCAAGAATTGATTGCATCATAATGCAACATGATTATTTTAACTTTTCTTTTTCTGGTTCGTACCAGTTTGACATTAAAATGTCAATTGTTTGTTTGAATGTTTGAGTTAAAAATGGTCTCTTAAGATAAACATTAATAAATATCTATTCCGGTTTTAAAAGATGTTTTGATTTTGTCCTCACTTCTTCTTTTTACCATTCTTAGTGAGACAAAGCGAAGAAAAACATCATGATTGCCTAATCTTTTAACCAATCTAATACATGCATTTCTCATGTTTCAGAGGCGTTTCGAACCCGTGATAAGGATCAGACAGGAACAATCACCATTGGTTTTGAAGACTTCCTGACTCTTGCGATTGGTTGTTCAATGTAGTGAGAGTGAGATGCACATTATAGCCATTGCTTTAAATATTCTGCAATCATTCCTGCAACATGATTTGCTTGCTGCGGTAAAGCCATCATTTAATATCCATGTATTAACTAAAAGTTTCTTATGACGGATATATTTTTTTGTGTATTGACCTCTCATCATTTATTGGGACAGCATAAAGAACCACTAGTACAAAGCCTAGATTGGACTACAACAACAGCAATCATGTGTTCAACTTTGTAAAAGATTATTTTATTTACACTTCATTTGCTCCAGAAAGTTCAAATATTGGACTCTTGTAGCACTCGGCATGAGAACTTATTGGTTACTACAGAAGTGCAATCAGTATTCTCTAACACAACCTTTCACCTGAAGAGGTTGCTAATCATATTTGAAGTCTTGCCTTGATTTCATCATGTGTGAATGGCTGGTGGTTCAGTTTTTAGTTTTAACTTCTAATTTGTCAACTACATAATATTAGCAGTAACTTGTTGGTTTCAATCTCAGTCGTTTTATGTTTTGCTTTATTTTAATGAAATTACTATTTTTTAAATTAGTATTCTGAATTTAAGATCAGTGAAAGAGAAACAAACTTAATGCCTTATTAATGTCTTGCTGTGAAGATGTCTACCAAACCAGGAAAGTTTGGTTTGTTACCTAATGGTAAATGCTTCGAAGAGCATGCTCTGGTATTGATATTGCAAGTGAAGAATAGGAAAGAAAACTTCACTGAGTTCAATTAAGCTGGAACTTGTTTTAATATGTACACAATGGAATTATATGTTCAGTAAACAATTGAATTTAAAATAAATGTTTTGTATAAACTGAAAATTTTGGTAATAGTTGATGTTTGACAAAATTCACTTTCCTCACAATCACGTTTCAATTAAAATGGAAAACTATATCCAAATTTAGATTATTCATGTACCCTTCTTCCACTTCTCAGCAGAAGAGAATTCAGTCATAGGTTTTCCGCCTATGCCACAAGTGCCGATCCCGACTCTGCCAGACACTGATTCTGGTGATGCAAAAATACTCTTCTTTAAACAGCCACCCTTTTTCTGGACAGATAGAAAAAAGAACATAAGTTATAGTCTGAATGGATTCATTCAATATAATCAAAAAAACATGTGCACACCTTGGTGGCAAATGCAAGCCATTTATTCTTCTCGGTTTCTCTTTCTTCCTCAAGCTGTTTAAATCTCTGAAGCTTCTTTTGCTTTTTCTTCTTTTGATATTCTCTTTGCTTTGAGAGCACATGCTTCCTAAAAGGAAAATTGCAATGAGACTCCCACCACATTTTCAAAAATTCAGAAAGACTATAAAGATTAAGAGATGTTACATTCTTACTTATTTTTGTCAGGATCAGAATTACTGCTTGATATTTCACGTAGGAGATGTATATTTGTGGTATCTGCATTTTTGTAAGCGTCAAATATGACTGACACTTCCTCTCCATCAGCTGTTATTTCTTCAATTGTAGCCTCATAATACCTGTAACAAAGACAAAAACCTTCAACCGCAGTTAAACCAATCCAGGGAGAAATCTTATGGCAAGACTTATCAGATTTTTCACTTTCACTGAAGAACAGAATGCTTCAGCTCCAAGAGATACTCACTGTCCATCTTCACTCCATATTGCAAGGCATTTGTCTCCTGCTTTCCATTGCTTCTTAGCTGGTGAGTCAGGTTCCTCTTCTCTGTGGAGAGGCTTAGTAATTTTAATGTCCTTTTCAGAACTGGAACCTAAACAGTTGAATAGTACGTAAGTGAACATGGTGCACATATTTCATACATTTGACGGCACAGACTTATTCAGTCGTACCTGCAGATTCCAAAAGCTGGGTCTTAATTAAGTCAGTTGTCAGTTCTATAACTTCTTCGAGATCAGTTTTTAATTTTAAGAGTTCTTCATTGGATGGGTCGGAGAGGAGAGCTGCTTCCACCTAGCAAAGAAAAAGAGGTAAGAAATTACATTCACATTACAGAAGTTCAGTAGAGGTTCTAATTAAAAATGTACGAAGAAATTAGAAATAAAATAATTGAAACTGGAATGCTTTTATAATTTGAGGTTGTGACAGGCCTGAAAACAGAGCCCATTTACCTGCTGTAACTGCAACTGATAGTTTTGGAGGTTTCCCTGCAGATCGTCCGCCATTGCTGCTCGAAATTAATAAGGCTTCGTTACGTTGAAGAGGGTTCACTTTCAAATCAATGTTTGGTACGTCGTTCTTTAGTTTTAAGCAGATTTTAGTGGGACTTTAAAGTGAGTTTTCGTTTACGTCGTGTTTGTTACGGTGGGGGTGGACTGGGATGGACGCTGGGTGGTTGGGGAGGGGGGGAGCTAAATACTGTAAGTCCTTAGGTCCTTATTAAAAATAACACCGAAATCACACGAATACTGTAATCAAAAACAAATTTCACCAGTACGCTGTCTCACTGTCTCTGTTCAAATCAATTTTAACTGATTTTAATCAATTTCCTGCAATTTTTCATAAGGTTTGGAGAGAATAGAGGGCGGAGGACATTCGGACAGTCGTCTGCTGGCTGGCTGCTGCTGACTGCAGACACAGACAAGACTTTGGTCGTCAGATTTCCACTAAAGCGTTTTCAGAATGTGGTGGAATATACTACCCTCTTGGTTCATTACTGGAGGCCTGGTACATTTTCCAGTCATTTTCACTTTGTCAGCTGCCTACGTCTATTCCGGATCGGTAAATTTAATTATTTTTTTTTTTGTCTGTGTTCAGAATCTGGAGTTCAAATATTCAATATTTTCTCATCTAGACGCATCACTTTTATCCCAACGCTTTCCTAGGAAGAGATTCATTAAGTGCTTCGATGGGTGTCTTTTTTTCTTTAACGTTTGCTCTATGTTCATTGAAAGTAATGATGTCTAGTACCTTAACCTAGGCCAAATGATTTCGTCTAGAATTATTGCTTCATTTTTCTTGCACATTCTTAATTGTATTTCTTCCAATACGATGTTAACCTGTTTTCACATTGAATGTCCAACATTTCTCCTCGTGCCTGTCAATGTTGTCATTCTAACACTGGACATCACCAATTCATTTGCCACGAGTCGTCATTGTGAAAGGAATATAGATCATTGCCACTCTTTGCCCCTATTTTTTAAGTAGCAATGTATCAACACAAACATCCTCTGGGAAGTGATTTCACCTTTCATCATGTGTTCCTCTTTTTCTTGCAGATTTATAATCGTGAGAGGGGTACGCGTCTTTATGATTATCTTATATTTCGTGACAAAAGGATTTTGAATGGTGCAGACCCATACAGGCAGCATTTACATTTGGTGAGTTCGAACTTGAGAGTTCCTGGAGATGGATTCTTTCTTGAAGTCAAGGAAATATTTTAGACTATGGCCCGTAAATGCTAAACCATAATGAGAATCCTTTTATCTGTAGAATGTGCTGTTCTCTTAAACGCACATACTTTTTAAAAAATTCTGTGTTTTAATATGGGTTTTATGCAAGGTAGATCATTTTTTTTATCTTTAGTATCAGACTAATGTTACTGTATCTCAAGGGCTGCTTTCGAAAGCAGGGACTGTCTCATAATGCTGGTTTTTTGTTGTTTTTTCACAGGGACTGGATGGAGTTCCAGACAGTTGAGTGGAGGAGTTTAACAGTTGGAATTTAGAAGCAACATGTATATAATGTAATAAAAGATATGACACTTTCCATTAAAAAGTGAAAAATAATGAAAAATCAATCAGTAATATTTGGTTTGTTTGAGAAACCCGAACTTACTCTTTTTGTCACACAACTCAATATCAGGACTCAATTCAAGGCTACATCTTTTTAAGCTTCTTGACGCCTCAAAATCTTGCCAAGCTTGCGGAGCCGCAAGAGAGAGAAGGCGGCGGGCTGCACGGCGTTGATGGAGGAAGCTATTGGAAGTAAGTTTTCACTATATTCTATTTGTATTAAGTCAAGTTATTGTCCTGATTGTGAATTTTTCCTTTGCAATTATCATAATGGTACATAAATGCAGTGTGTGAGCTAGTGCCGCAAGGCTCACCGCCTTCTCTCTCTTGCGGCTCCGCAAGCTTGGCAAGATTGCGAGGCGTCAAGAAGCTTAAAAAGATGTAGCCCAAAGAATGTCATGTCATCATGTTCTTCACCTTACAGAGTTAGTAGTGGAAAAATTACATAGCTCTCATGGAAAGGGATTGTCATGTTCTTTATTTTCTGAGCAATACAGATCAAATTGAAAAGAAAACTAAAAAAAAAAAGAACAATTCTGAGTTGATGACAAAAACAATTTCATGTATTTAAAAGTCGTTAAGAAATTATCATCACAGAGGACACAAAGGCACTATTGATTAGTACATGTGACCTTATCTCTTACAGAGGTAGTTTGAAAAATATTATTGGTGGGATCTACAGATTATTAATGACAAGGCATCTCCAATAATTATTTATAATGCTTGCTTCTTGGCCACATTCAAGCCATGAAAGAAGACTAACAATTTTTTTTATCAAAAATAAAATACATGCTCAAACAGTATATTTAACACACTTTGCTTATCAGAGCCAGGTTCTAATTCTGACAAGAGCAAATGAAAATTTCCAAATTTCAGACAAATCACAGCCAGTTTTCTTGCTAACCTGAGTAAAATGTTAAATGAGTTGAGCAAATTTAATTTACAACTGAACTGCTCATGAGCATCTACCACTGTTTAAGGTAGAAGTACACACTCAAAGACATGAACAGACATGCGCCCCGCCGACGGCAAAATTTTAACTTCTGTCGCTGAAGAAAGTGCTGTCGGCGCCCATGTATAGACATACGTACATACTTTCTAACTCTTACCAATAGATTTCTTGCTAAGCAAATCTTTCATGATACTATAACTTTTAACAAAGTAAATGACAATATTGCAATAAAGGTAAATTTCTATAAAAACACATATTATTAAACCATATCTAGAATCAACATTAAAATGAATGTAAAAGCAAGAGAGGAAAAGGAATCAAGGCTCCACTTCTTAAAACAAGTAACATTTGACAGTGAATGTACACATTTTAAAGACTGGTGCTTTAACAATTAATTTCAATATTACTTTGATATTTTGGAAGAGCTAGCACATTAATCCAAACACATGAAATATATGATCATAAGAATTATTGATCATCAAGATCGTGACATTCCTCACAGTTTTCCATATTTGGATGAAATTCTTCAATTTGTAAAGTGAGCTCAAAAAAGTTAAAGTTAGAATGAATGTTGCGAGTTGCAGTCTTGAGCACAGTGTTAGGATGAACTCCTGGTCCTGAGAGAAAAAGGATACAGGTATTAAAACCGATTAAACTTCAACAAATAAGAACAAACATGATTGTTCATTGAGATCTTGATACAGAGATGATCACAACTTACGGATTGCAAGGTGAGCTGAGAGAGCAGTTTTCTCAAGGCTTAGTGCCCAAATCCGAAGATTGTGGACTCTCACTACCCCATCAATTTTCATAAAAGTTTCAAGTACTGCATTGAAGTCAACATCTCGAGGTATACCTATCGTAACATAATCATTTCAAATATTGGAGAAATGTATAAGTGTAGAAAAGAATTTGTGTTCTTCAATACAACGTAACATACCTTCCATCAGAACAATAATTGTATCTCTAATAATTGCAATTGTGGTGATCAACACCAAACCAGAAAAAATGAATGTGCAAATTGGGTCAACTATTAACCAGGTGGGCTAAAAGAGTAACAAAAAAGAGCGGTGTGAGAACCTCAAATTTACAGTAAAACCTAAGCCACAAAGAAGTGAATAAATTGATTGAGATTTGACAAGTGTCACATAAATCATGAAGTCAAAGAAAGGCTTACCTTGAAATATATTATAAGTGCAGCAATAAGGACACCAATACTCTGAATGAAATCACCCACAACATGAATAAATGCAGCTCGCACATTGATGTTCTGCTTGCGAATTTGTGTGGGCTGTGACAATGAGCTTTCACTTTCAACAGCCAAGTTAGAATTATGATTATGACTGTGTTGAGGACTCTGAGCACCGCCATGACTATGTCCATGAGTTGGATGCAGAGCTATACCCATTCTGAAAACAAGCAAAATTTGTAGTTTAAAAAGAGATTCCTTATTATTAAAGAGTAAATTCAAGGAGCAACAGAGAACATACATCAAATTCACCACAACACCTAGGGCAGATGATATGAGCATAATAACAGCATTAATTTCAAAATCTTCATGCACTATTCTCATAATGGCCATGTAGACGAGGATTCCTGTCACTACCCAAATCAAAAGCACTGAAGTTAATGCACCAATAACTTCAGCTCGATACCTAAAAGCACAAAACCCATGAGTTAGATTCAAAGCGTAAAATTTCAGTACATCAAATACGTTATAGGTAGAATGAAATTTAATTAAAATATTTTATATATTTAATATAATAAAGTGTCCTGACCATCCAAAGTTCATTTTCCGTGTAGAAGGACGACTTGCAACCCATAGTGAAAATAGGGATATACAAAATGAAGTAATATCAGTTAACAGATGTGCAGCATCTGTAGCAATGGCTAAACTGCCTGACAAAACTCCACCTTAATTGGGAAAAGAAATCGGATATTTCAAAGAGTCATGTACAAATTTTATTAATAATTTAAACTGAACTTCACTTACTGACCGACTATTTCAGCTATCATGAAGAGTGTGCAAAGAACTGTTGCAATGATAAGCTGCCTTCTTGCTTTCAGATCAACCTCTTTTCGTTTGCCACGGTGGCAGTGTTCAACTAAATTAAGGAGAAAAACACTCTGAAAAATTTCTCTTTCAAATGTTGCTCACAGGTCATGGACATACAAATACACATAATAAAGATTTCCTATTGTTACAAACTTACTCAAGGGTACTCCAAATGTTGTGCTCTCTACAACTTCTGCTTTGGTAATAAGGCAACAACCACTAGGCTTTCCATGAACACAGTAGATGATACTTTTTCCTTCACGCCCTGGATCTGGGGTTGAGCTTGAGGGTAATGACCCATACACACCATCTTCACTCCTCCCACTGAAACAAACATCATAAAGAAATCAAACAAATTTAGAACTACCATGAAAAACACAAAAAATGATGCACATAGAGTTTGAATTTTCCGTAAATAGGGCACTGTAAAATGACACTTGCAATGCACTGTATCTGAAAGGAATCTGAAAGACGAAGTACCTCAAAAAAGACTAATACATACTTTAAAGGTGTTCATTCACTGAGATCAGTGCAGTTCTAACATCTTTCAACGTTAGAATAAAACTAAACTTGAACTTCAAGAATATTTTGAACAGGAAAGCCATTAAGGAAAAAGTTAAAGCAGTTCTGGCAGACATCGGCAAAAAATAAAGTGGTAGAACCCAATACAAGTATAGCCTGGCTTCATTTCACATCTCACAGATACATAAGACTTACATTAATGGAGTTCGTTCACTGAGATCAAGTACAGTTCCAATATTTTTTGAAGTCATTATGTTCAGAAAACTAAATTTGATCTGGTAAGAATAATTTGGAGAGTAAACTCATTTAGGAATAAGTTAAAGCGGCTCTGGCAACACATCGGCAAGGAAGGGAGTGGTAGAACCCAACACAGGTATAGACTGGCTTCATTTCACATCTCACAGATAGATAAGATAACAACACAGTCACGCCCGCGACCGTGCGACACGCACTCACGCCCTCACGGCCTCACGGGCTTCCAGCTAGCCATGGCTGGCTCATACTCATCAGAGTGCATCTGCATGACCTTTGGACTTTTTCTGTTATCTTCGCAACAGTAAACAGAGTGAACCCTTATAACCCGCTGCAACAATGTCAATCATATAAAATATTGGAGAAGAATGGCAATATTCTTCAAAGATATCTTTCACTGCATGTGTAAGAAATTTAAATTGCAAAAATTCTTAGAATAATTTTTCCCATATTAAAAATCTATGTTTTTCAGCAGGATGACAGGAAGAATTTTATTCCACATCCACATCAAAGGAAACAAATCAATGAATTAACCATGTAATCAAGCCCACATGTAGCTGCACGACACTGAATACACGTGATAAATTGCCATGTGAGAACATGGTGAGAAGGATATCATCGTGCATAGTAAAAATGTCTCAATTCATCACAAAGGCCTCGGTTTTTATCTTTCATAGTTCACACTCAAAATTAATTTCTAGATATAGCATTGGTAGTTCCACAAAGGTATAAAGATAGACAAATCATGCAAAGTGCATATGACTGAAATAATGTACTAGGAGTAAACTTTGAGTATCATATTACACTGATAATACTGAAAAAATAAATGTAAAGACAGACGAAAAATGCAATCAGCATTATTTTTCGCTTTCAAGCAAATATACACAAACTATAAATGTTTGAAACCTAAATGATAAATGTTCTTGTTTTGAGACCGAATGACATTAACACTTATATTGCAAGATTTATTCAGGGAGCTCCAGTGCCACCCCTCCAGCAAGTCGGAAATCAGCAGAGGGCAAACGGATAGCCATAGAGATGTCTGTCACATAACGCACAGAAAAACAGGCCTCTCAAATATCACATGCAGGACCTATTCCCCAATAGTGATGATAACCAACCACCTAACCTCACAACGTATTCTGCATAAACTCACCATGTCGCAAAGTGAGTTTGCGTAGGACAGGAGCATGATTGAATAAGAGACCTAACATTATTCTTTGGGACACAAATTGGAGTAGTCACCCCGGAAGATGAGCTTGCTTGAATGTCATCATCCTCCCCGTCTATCAGCTGTTGTTTGTCAGGAACACATACAATAACGGAATTGCCCATTGATTTGTTTTCGTCAAATCCATTGCCGACAAATTTCTTCATTAATATAGCGTAGGGGCAAACCGAGACTAGAAACAAAGCGCAGTTCACACACGACGGAAATATACACACATACGCCCCCCGCTTGACATGTCAAGAAAGGCAACAGGTGAGCAGGGGCGAGGTCGGAGGGGGGAGGGACGAAAGGGTGAAAGAGGGAGGAGCGCAAGCAGCAGCGACACTCAAGGGAAAGACCGGAAAGACGACGTTACATTAAAAATTGAGTTACACTGGAATTCATGCATACATTTGGCGAGAGTATTCACTGCTTTGGCGTGATCTTCTAGCTTTTTTCGTGAACTGGATGCATAGACTAGCCCCATGACTCCCTTGTTGGACATTGTCCATGAGCAACAATACCACTTGAAAACAATTGTAAACGAGTGTGAACACCAGCTAAGTTTGACACAACTCTGGCTGAAGTCTACACAGACTCAATGAGCTAAGAACGAGTCACAGCCACAGTCCTATGTCCTTTTCAATCAGTTCATGCATGTAATTTGAATAATTATTTTCTTGAGAGGATAAGTGCCTCACTCAAACTGTCAGAAGTAGTGCACTAATTTTCTTGTCTTCTGAAGAGTATACCTGCCTCTTCTTTCAACACCTACAGTGACTATAGGCCAAATACAATAAGCTTCATGACAAACAAAATATTAATTGTATATTTATAAATGAGTGAAAACTCAAAGAACTTTTCTTGTTCGTAAAAATTAGTCAATAAAGTTGGTTTAAAACTCTATTTCAATTAATGATCTGTATGTTCATTTCCTAGCATGGAAGCATCATCAACTATGAAATCAGGACACAAAATTTTTGAAGAGACATAGACGTATTTCTGCATAAAGATTTATTCTGACTAAATTGGGAATCAAACAGAGAAATTAAAAACATCATCAATTTTAAAAGGTTTCCTTCTTGGTCACAATACTGTTTTTCTACACTTAAATTCTAACTCCTTTAATTATCACAGATGACATCAGTACGTTGCACCCACTCACAGCAATGGACTCAGGACTCAATATTATAGACAACAGTGCCACCTTTGTCCTGTTGGTCCTCATCTAGATGTTCTTGATCTTCCAAATCAGCTTCATTTATTTCTTCATCTGAATCAATATCGCTCTCAGCCCGTGCTCTGTAAGCCATACTTCTAAGAACACTAGAGGGTATATGTTCAGCCATTCGGGTACCTTGGAATGAGCCCAGCTTCTCAGCAGCGTGCTTAATTTGAATTTCCTACATGGTGAAAAAGAAAGAGAAGAAATTTAAAAAATTCAGTCACATAGAACATAGCTTATTTTTTTAATAACTACTCTTTAAGATGTAAAAGCTTACCTTGAGTTTCTGAATCTGGGTGCGTTGGATGTCAATTGATTCCTCTAAGGTAAGTAGTTTAGTATCACCATGAACAGGCAAAGGTGGTGTAACATTAGTTTCCTCCCATACTTTAGGTTTTGAAGATACCCTGCCAGGAGGTTTGAAAGGAAACTCGCCAGAGAATGGTTTCAAAGGTTTGTTAGGTTTAAATCTCTCTCTGCCTTCTTTATGACCAAAACGCTCACAAATAGAGTGAGCATAAGGTTCAGGTTCCCCAGGTATGGAATGTATACCAGCAAAAGATAAAAGCTTTCCAGGAAAAACATGGTTTTGTCCTGAATCTTGATTTTTCTTTTCAGAACTTTCTGTTTCTCTTGTTCCATCGATTGTTTTGCCCATTTCATGTGAATTTCTATCTTCTACAGAATCAATGAGATCTTCTGGTTTGATGAGGCTTTCATCAGGCTTGATAATGCTGTCACAGAAAAAACAGGTATTACAGACAGCATAGACTTAAAAGGGACAGGCAATTTCTAATTCAAAAAGACAGCAACCTTATTTGCTTTTCTCGAGCCATGACACCACAATGAGAAGCCATAATTTTGAGAGGGTCTGTCTCTTCATGTTCAGGATTATCACTTTGAAATGATGAATATATAGTCCTGAGTCCAGGGTTACAATGGCCAGTCCATTCAAGTTCATTCAGTTGCCCAAGGCTAATCTCTGAAAACAGATCGGCAGCTTTATCAACTTCATCTCTTGATTTCAACTCTTTTTCAATTCTCGCTTTCAGTTCAGCGGCTTTGGCTCCTTTGTCTGCAAGTTTACGGAGGAGTGACCTGTAAGCAATGGCAATATTAACATAAAAAATATTTTCGGATATTTCGTGACGAACAAATAGTGTAAAGTTCACACACGCGCGAAATAAAATAAGTCTACGCTCATTGTGCAATAATTTCAAATAACCTCCAAAACTCACTTGTTTGAGAGAATCCTGCTTTGTCTTTCAAGTAATTCTTTTAAGTCAACAGTACTCTTTGAACTGAGATCTCCACACAGTAGTTCTTTTTCCTTCGGAGGAGGTGGAATCTTTCCTGGTACTTTCTTTATAATACGCTCGGGTCTTGGACCCAGAGAAACAACAGTGGGAACGACATCAGAATCCATCTGAAGACTGTATGATCTTGACAGCCGACAAAGACGTTAAGAAAGAACAGAAAGTTTCAAAGCAAATGCTAAATGAAAATCGAGCAAAGTTAAGTATATGGTGCTGAATGTTACTGGAATGAACGAAAGAACCAACATTAGTTTCACATCACAACTGGTTACTGGTTCACTCTAAAGTCAAGTCAAAACAAATGTTCGCTTTCGATATGTCGACTGCGAACACAGCGAAACAACTCACAAACACTTGTACTTCCAGTACAACTTACGTATTTTACTATATTTCGATCAGTTTAGTACAGGAAAAAGGAGATTTTTTTTTTTAACATCCAGTTATATTTGGTTATATTGAGGATTTATTTTGAATGAGTGCATATAAGTGATATGACGTACCTCATTTAGTTTCGTTTAGTTTGTAGGTTGGCTCTCCCGTTCTCATCGTCTGTCGATTGATTGCGGTTGTTTTTGTTCTCAAAGTTTGCACCACATGGTGTTGACTCCATCAAGGTTTCTACGATCAATTGTTTGCTTTTTCCTCTCGGAATTCTTATTAACACAACAATCGTCATCTCAAAAAATCATCTAATATGCCTAAGTCAAAGAGAGATAAGAAAGGTATGGTATTTTTTTCACAATACTGGACAAAACTTCCGGTAGAGAGCTATAACCTTAAAATAGTATGATTTATTCTTCTTGATGTTATATATATTTATCGTTATATTGTTGAATATGTATATATTATCTTCATGTAGAGGCTCAGTTCTTTTCTCAATCGGAATACGACTTCCGATACATGTTTTGATCATGTGCCCATTAATTTTCAGTTTCCTTGACCAATACTGCAAAGAAAGGTCTCCAGTTCAAACAGCAACTCGTTGAAGAAGTGCGGAAATGTGCAGATGCGTATGAGACTATATTCGTATTCTCTGTAGAAAATATGCGTAATGGCAAACTTAAGGATCTTCGTGACGAATTCAAAAAAGACAGCAGGTACTTTTCACTTTTTTTTCTTTCTCTTTTTTCTCTTTTTAAAGCAAGTGCTTTTGATTTTCCAGTAATTTTCCTTAACTTTATTGTTTTAGGTTTTTCTTTGGAAAAAATAAGGTCATGCAGCTTGGATTAGGAAAATCAAAGGAGGATGAGACACATGAAAATTTACACCTGCTGTCAAAGCGATTAGTTGGCCAATGTGGGCTCCTCTTTACCAACCGATCGAAGCAAGAGGTTATTGATTTCTTTGACTCATTTTCTGTCCCAGACCATGCTAGGTCAGGGTTTGTGGCAACAGAGGATGTCATCTTACCTGAAGGTCCCCTTCCAGATTTTCCTCATTCTTTAGAAACTCATCTTAGACAGCTTGGAATGCCAACTAGTTTACAAAGAGGTGTTATAACTTTAGTTAAAGAGTACGTAGTCTGCAATAAGGGCTCTGTTCTGACACCGGAACAGGCTCGTATTCTGGTGAGTGCTGTTACAATATCCTGAAATGGTTTTGAATATTTCCTGATCAGAATGGCTTAAATTAATTGTTCTTGTGCTTTGCAGAAATTATTGGGTAATCAGATGGCTGAATTTCGTGTTGAACTCAAATGTATGTGGCAGAAAGATGGTGGAAAAGTTCAGAAGTTCAAGAGCAAAGTAGAGAAAAAAAATGATGGCAATGAAGATGATAGCTTCAGCTTAACAATGGAAGACGATGAAATGGAATCTGACAAAGATGAAGATGAGAATGGAGTCAATGATGAAGAAGATATGGATGAAAAAGATGGGGATGAAGATGATGGCTGAAGACTCACCCATAATGTTGTTAGGGTGTCATCTTGAAATAATGTCCAAAACAAGTATGTGTGTACCAATTTTCACAAGAAATTTCTTTTTCTGTTAACATTGACAATGTTATACTAAAATCCTGTTTACTGTCATATTTTTCTCCCTATGCATTTTTTATTTTGAAAATTGAATGACCTTTTGCTGTGCAGATGTGTCATCAACTTAACCATGTACCATAAATGATTCAAGTAGTCATAATTATTTGTTAGTTGGTGTTTACCATGATAAATGAATATTTTAAGACTATAGATCAGTAAATAAATTTTTACACGGCATTTCTCTTATATTTTGCCACCAACTCAGTTGATATAAAATTTGGTTCACGTTCAGTTTCCTGACCACATTGAAGAGAAATAACCAATGCAATTTTTGACACAAACACAATGGAACAATGAAAAAAAAAAGAGAGAGAGATAGAGGCATTGCAGCAGCTGCAACCTTAAAATTGAGAACAGAAATTACAACTGTAATCAAGCAGAAAATTCTTGAACGAGACTGCATAAAACTGATAAAGAATGGTCTGCAGTAACTATAAGGGGATGGCAAATTAGGTTGTTCTGTTGGGTGATGGGGCTCGCGGTTTCACCAGGTTTCACTCAACTGGCCTGGACGCGCTCACGCCATGCTCACGCGGCCAGCAGCCTCTCCAGTCGCCGCCGCTCGGCCGGGGTGAGGGGGTCGGGCGGGGGCGGGTGCGGCCGCACGCCCAGCGTGAAGCACCGCGCCACGCGCACCCCGTCCAGCGCGCGGGTCTGCAGCAGGGCCATCTCCTCCACCTCCTGGGACAGCTGCCTGTTGATGCGCCGCAGGGACCTCGCGTAGCGCCGCCGGCACACGGACCAGCTGCAACCACAGAGCTCATTATACGAAGCCAACGCCGCGCCGGCGCGGCGAATGAACTATTCTGGACTTCCCTGCTAAGTGTTCCCTGGTGCTCTCATGGAGATTCCAACGCTTCCGCAGAGGTCGCGGTTACAGTAGTTCGCACACCTGCCACAAGCGCTCCTGGGCAGCTGTGGAGTTGACCCACCGCTGACCGGGGGATTGGGGCGGGATGAGCGGGGTGACACCGCTTGACTCCTCCCACAGCCCTGGTCGACGATGCATCAACTCCGTTGCTGCCCAGCAGCGCTTGTGGCAGGTGTGCGAACTACTGTAACCGTGACCACTGCGGACCCCCCCCCCCCCCCGGTCTCGATGCATGGCACTGCCTCGCGGCTGCGTGTGACTCACGAGCCGGCTGGCAGATGGCTGCGCCGCGTTCCGCCCGGCCTGACCTTTTATTGGAAGCATTTTGGGGGCGGAGGGCCGGGCCGGGCCGAGTGGAGGGCTGAGCCAGGCTGAGCGCAACTATCGGATTGACCTACATGTGCATGTCGGCAGGTAGGTACACGCCCTGAACAGCGGGGCGTCCTTTCGCCCTCTGGCCACGTGACGGGATGGGGACATCTTCACACTGCCACTGTCTAGGCGGCAGAGCGTCACTCCGAAATGTGTGTTCACGACTGAATATTTCCTAATGCAAAACGATATCGAAACGATGTCGCTAGGATTTCGATTTCCGGACCATCTATGAGTCGAAATCAACACAAAAAGCGCCCCCACCTCCCGCCCAAAAAAGATAAGAAAATTAACATCCGTTCCGATGTCACCCCCTCGAAGTGGGGCGGAATTTTCATGCAAATCAATTTATATGATTATCGGGCATATCGGTACTGTAGGCCGCTAACCCATCCGACCGATGGCTTCAGAATCACAGGACAACGCACAGAAATAGAAAGAAAAAAAAATCAGATTTTGAGGCAACTTAACCCAGACATCAAGGGTGAAAATTATTTTTGAACGTCCTCGTCAGGCATTTAGAAAAGATTAGTAAGCTACGAAACGCGTTTTGGAATAGGTCTTACCCTCAACAAATGTTCAAGCTTTTTTTAAATCGTTAGTTTGGAGGATTGGATTGTCTCAGAAACTTATCTTTAGTCCTTGGGGGCTGTACCAATACCACATGACCGATTTTAAGCCACTTTTTGCCCCCCCGGTGGTATCATTTTGCCTACCTTCCCATGCTTTTGAGATAGGCCGTGGTATTTGCCCCCCCCCCCGGTGGTATCATTTTGCCTACC
>CABIKL010000413.1:0-23153 GCA_902196195.1 Aptinothrips rufus
CACACTTCGAACCCCCCCCCCCCCTTTCCCACCGGGTCAGCTTGGCCACCCCACCACCATGGCAAGAACAATATCAAACGTGCCGGCAGATAGGTCCTTACTGAAAGCGACATTCAAGGACCCATTCAGAGATAAAGAGAGGAAATAAAAATAGGATTCTGAAGTGGAAAAATAAAAACACAGTTCTGTTGCAAATTAATAGAGCTTCCAGAACAGTGAAAATTTCATAGACAAACCCCGTTTACGCACAAGAAGCATTACGCTGCATCCGTGCCAAAGTGTTGCGTGGTAAGCACGAAATTTTCTGAAATTTTCATAGCTTTGGAAACACGACGGATTATGCACAGCATACGTGATGTTGAAATTTATACAAACAATTTCACAGTATTTCCAAAACGGTCAATTTTTCAATTCCAGTTAGTCTGAGAACTGATAAGTGTCCGAGTGGCCTGCAGCCAATTTCCTCTTGAAGTTTTGGCTGAGAGCTCGTTCGTTCACTTTGCAGAACAAATTACAGTATGATTCAATTCACAATTCGCTCACTTTCTTGTACCCCCCCCCCCCCCCCCCCCCCCCCCCCCCCCCCCCCCCCCCCCCCCCCCCCCCCCCCCCCCCCCAATCTCAGGACTACTCGGGACTTGCCCATGGCAACTTGACAAGCGCGCGGAGTTCACGGGCCACCCACAACCTACCGGGAAACACAGACAGTCACCCCCGGCTGTAGCGTCATCCGATCGAAACGAGGGGAAGGACGAGTACGGAATGTCGCCAACGGTCGCAACAGTGTCCAGGCGAGGCGATCCTTCGGGGAGCCTTCTGCTCACGCACAGAAGCAGATTACAGCAGACGACACGAGGGCCGGCCGGGCAGGTGCAAGCACT
The DNA here is from genome assembly GCA_902196195.1 of Aptinothrips rufus. Taxonomy (NCBI): domain Eukaryota; kingdom Metazoa; phylum Arthropoda; class Insecta; order Thysanoptera; family Thripidae; genus Aptinothrips; species Aptinothrips rufus. The sequence goes on from CABIKL010000413.1 coordinate 882, forward strand.
GCAAACCGGCCGGCCGCACGGCGCGCGGTGCAGCGTGCAGCAGCGAACAGGCCAGGTAACCGGGTCATATAGAAAGCGAAAACAAACCGTCGCCCTGACTCCTGACGTCGCCGTCTGCAGCGGCCAGGAGCGAAGGACGGTGCAGGACAGGGCAAAACCCTACTCTACTCCAAGCAGACGAAGCGGGGCGGGGCGGGGCGGGGCGGGGACGGTCGGACCGCGACGCGGCAGGGCGGGGCGGGGCGGGGGGAGAGGGGCGGGCGGGCGCGGCTACCAGCATCGCTCCTCGCTGCCTCGAGTGACATAACCTCAATCAATCTGACAGACGCCTCGCGGGTAGCAATGCATGCGCCGCAATGCGCAGCCTCGCAGCCTCGCCCATGACACGCCACGTGGAGAAGCGCCCGGCACTACGAGCAAGCTCTTAACCTCAAATACGGCTCGGCATCAGGATTTCACAGGACGACATAACCTAACCAGGTCACGACGAACATCAATTCCCGCCAAGACAAGAACGGTGATCGCCTAATAATCCGTGTTTATGAATCGCCTGCAGTATGCAAGTCACTATTTTTATATTTGGACAGCATCGATCGGGACCAAAACAAGGGCGTGGCTGCACTGAGTGACCGTTTGGGGGCACGGTGACTCACAGCCGCTCCTGCTCTGTCCTCTCAGTCCGGAGCTATTTATACCCTGCCGGTTCTCTTCCTATCGCACTTCACTCATCTGAATCTTTCAACCAGGGTGCTTTAAACTCACCTTAAATAGAGGAAGGCGAAGAGGGATGCAGTTGCCAGGGACTGAGCTGGCAGGATCAGATCCGTACGACGGCACACACCCGAAACTTAGATCGAAAAAAAATACGGTGTTACTGGCGAAATATGGGGATGCACGACTGGCCGTGGGCTGAACTGCACCAAAGTCGAGGATGGCTTTAATGATGGGAGTACCCCCGCGGATTAAACTCAAACAGATCCGAACCGAACACCACACATGGGGCGGAGTGGGCGGCACTCGTTCGCCGGCGGCCGCTTTGAGTCTGATCTGCTGCCAGACGTGCCTGCTCTTGGCTATGCTACCCAACCCAGACCCGAGCCGATGCCGATGCCGACTGGCCTGCCAGCTGCCAGCGCACTGGGCTGGCTGCTCGGCGCTCGGCCGCCCCCCGCCCCTCCCCGCCCTCCTCCCCGCGCCAGCGCCCCTCGCCTAGGAAGGGGGAAGTGGGAAGCGGCGGCGGCGGCGGCGCCTCGCCTCAGCCTGACACCGCGAGCCGGGGAGCCGGGGAGGGAGGGCAGGGGGAGCGGGACTAAATGGAGTGAGACTGATAACCCTTCATCTCTCTCGCGCACCGTCTTCCCACACTCCTCTCGCCCTCTCACACACACACTCTCATCTCAGTTCCCTCTCCACACTTGCCGCCCAAACACCGCCGCCAGTGAGGAGTGAGAAAAGAAGGGTGTGGTGAGGACGTCACAGATACGCTGTGTGCCCCTCACCGCTCGGGATGTAGGCCACTGCTCCCCGGACGCCAGACGTCACCTCTGACGTCACAGGGTCGCTAGACTGTTCTCAGTGTTTGTCCCGCAATTTACAGGGCCAAAGGTAAGATGGACTTCTCACGTCAATACTACTTGGAGTCCAGTATTCTGTGAAGCGGTGCGACAAAGAACCACAGAACAGTCATAGACTGACGTACGTCTCATGGGTGGAAGGATACTGCGAACGCAGGATGTCTGAAAAGCATGTTTTTCTCGATAGACATAAGGGGCGGCTTTTGTACTAAGACTACCGAATTGTGAATGAGACCATTCGGCATTACAATGCCAGTCTACATGAAGGTCGCGTGGCTCTATGCAAAGGAGGCCTTCGAACCGCCCTGTCCATCCGAGTCCATGGCCGGTTACCTGTAGCGTGTTTGTGTCCCCGACGCAAGAGGTAAGAGGTCAACACCGGTCAACCACTATACATAAATTTTGGGAATGCGTCTGTAATAACTTATCGTTTGACCGACGCACAGCGGTACTTTAGTTGATTAAATATTTGGACATAATTCACTAATTTGAAATATTGCATTGATTTACATCGCTCAAAATAAACATCCTTTTGAGTTGGAGACAAAAATCAGTACTGATATGCCTGATGTTGGTGTTCCCACGGTGTTTCCATCAAGCGCACTTGCACTCCTTTTGTTCGTCCTATATTTGGATCTTTCCCTTCAACTCAAAAATACAAGAATAAAAAGTAGCATTTTCATCGCGATCACGCTTGATTTGCTGTCGACAGCGGGGGAAAACGCAGTGTGCCATTACTATAAAGTCATCCCATTTACTTCAGATGCGGAAATATGAGACGAATTTTCGTGAGCTGGGGGTGTACCCCAATGGGGGGCTCCGTCCATCACGATGTGGGAAAAGATTGTGTATGGGATGGAGTGTGACGCGGGCACTCCACGAAACTACTCCGCTCGAGGCCCGAAAATAAGAATCCTCTTCCTCCAGCGAAAACATAGGAACCGATATTACTAGAATACAGCGCACGACACTCTCGCATGCGCAGGCGAACTACCTCATTATTTGATCACAATTTTCACACATCAGTGCTGCATACGTCCGATCCGGAAATAACAAAACAAACGAATCAAATAACTTTACAGGCTTGTCAAGCGCAAAGGCTAGGCTGCCCGAAGAGGTGGTGCCCCTGTTTGATGTCTGACGAGACGGGGTTATTAGCGCGCACAGCTTGCAATCAGCCTTGTACTTGTATCCTCTCCTCCCCCGCGCAGTCGACCTGGCGTCCTTCGTCGCCGAACTATTTGCGATGCTTCGCTTTTCGCGGCGACGCGCCCCACGTCGCACGTGCATGCTTTGCCGAATTATTCGCTCGAATTTCGGAGTCATCCTTCCGCATTTGAGGCTGCACGGTGATATCCAACCAAGCAAGTGAAACAAGTCTGACCAACATAACTTAGCCCAATTTCCCAGTGCCGTGCTCCGCCCCGCCCCGCCCCGCCCCGCCACGCCACGCCACGCCACGCCACGCTGCGGACCGTATCAGAAAGAAAGACGGCTACTCGCACCGGCACCGGCGCGGCCAGGGCCGGTTAGGACCGGGCATTGCCGACGAAGAATGTTCTGGGTGGTGCGACGTAAGTAGGCTGGGCTGGAGCGGGCTGCTGGACTGGAGGCTGGACCAGGCAGGCAGGCAGGCAGGCAGGCAGCCACAGAAGCCTGATTAGAGCGGGCCTAAGCCGAGCTGTAAGCCGAGCGTCGGTACGGTACCTGGGATCTGGAAGGCGATGCTGACCGCTGCAAATGAAGACTCAGTGAGAAATGGCATGTCTATTCGGTCACCATCTCTGTTTCTCACTGAGATCACCGCCGCGCCGCGCCTTCTAAGCGCAGTGCAGTTCGGAAGAACGGTGTCCAGAGGACAGGTGGCGTTGGGGCACGTCGGCTGCTGTGAAGGGGAAGTCCACGACAATTACGCGTGTAGCCGAGACTACGTTCGAAAATCGGTCTCGATGTGCGTTTTCCTGTGGGCACTCTTTTTGGAATGATGGTAATTTTACCATGCTTTTTCATGGTAATCTCAAAACTATGGTTTATTGCAAAATCGCCCTTTTTTCAAACCGGTGATTTCTTCGAAACCAATTTAAGGTTGTCCAAGCGATCATTATTTTTCACGGCTTCGAAAATACCAACACGATAATTTAAAATTGCTGGTAATATGTTTACCAGTAGTCAGTTCTACTAAATTTTTCGTCAGTGTTATTCTCTGTGGTCGTCGTGACCATCCACTTAGAAAGTCAGGGGAGAGGACCCCTCATCCGCTGCTGCATCATGCAGCCTGCATGGAACCTCCTAGAGGGTTTGTACCTCCCGCGGCCTGGAGCTGCCTGGAGCTGCCCGGAGCTGCCCGGAGCTGCCCGGAGCTGCCCGGAGCTGCCCGGAGCTGCCTGGAGCGCGTGTCGTAACGCGCTCCGGAGCAGTGCACGGTCCAGCTCCAGCCCAGCAGAGCAGGCACCCTTACTGGGGCAGCTCGCGAGAGGGCACCCACATTCGCAAATAACTGCGTATTCTTTTTAACAAAACAAAACAAAAAGTATCCGTGACGAATTTAATATTTTGTAAATTACTTCCCGATTTATTCATCGAAGGAACGAGGATGGAAACCTCCGCAACGTTTCTTTTCTTGTAGAGCCGTGTGGAATACAGATAAAGCAAAATCCAGGTTCTGGGACCAAGCCACAAAACCATGGGTACAAATTAATTTGAAGTTTATTTTCCGACTATTTCAATTCTGTTTTCCAGGGTTCGTACACCCGAGATAATCAGTGGTTTCTTGCGCCCTCGTTCCAAATCCGGGTTTTGGTTTATCTTTGAATAGTTATATAGACCGGTGTTCGACCCCTGCCGGACGTTGGCGGCCGAGAAATTGAGCAGAGAGCAGTGACGATGCAATTGCTACGTGGGACTTCCCTCTAGCGATTTCTTTATCGGGTATGACCCCTGCAGGCCCTGGCGGCGAAGAAACTGACAAGAGAGTAGTGACGATGCAATTGCAATGTGGTGGTGGTGGTGCTTCCCTCCAGCGATTTCGTTTTCGGGAATGACACCTGCACGCCATTTCACCAAATAAGACCGCATGATGAAACAGAGAAAGATCAAGTTAACAGCATCTAACAGTAGTGCAAGTCATCCACCGCCCCCGCCTCGCCCACTCATCCCTCCAGCGGAGATACTGACCAAACCACTGACAGAGAGCATGCGCTTCCGGGTCAGATCGCATCGAATGTCTTCATCATGTCACATGCAATGAAATGGCGTGAAAACAAGTAGATCCCTTTTTTTCCTTTCCTTTTCTCCTTATTATGCTAACTTACAGATTGATATGATTTTACAAGACTTCTGTGTTCCCGCAAGGATGGATCGAATTAGAGGGTGAAAATGTTAGGGAGAAGCTGAGTGGAGGTGCCTGTCGAATGCTGTCGAAGTGCTTCAACCAACCAACCAAGAACTGCCACTACACTACGCCACGCCACGCCATACATGACGTCAGTGCAACAACATCAACACGCTGACTCGTGACTTTTGGGGGGAGCATTGGGCACGCCTCTGGCACGCCTCTGGCTACCACCGCCTGTTGGCGGAATGGAATCCCATTGCCCTTGATATCTTGGGCTGGAGTAGCGATGGCAACGACCATTCATTCGCATCAGCACTCACTTAGGGGGCGTCCATAAATTACGTAAGACAAATTTGGCCTCTTCCCCCCCCCCCCCCCCCCTTTTCCCCCCCGTAAGGCGTCTTCGTTCGGAGGAAATTTTGTTTGCTCAGAAACGGGAATGAGGTGGGACAGAGAAGGAGTTACATCCTGCAGCGCACACACTACTCGCACCAAGGCACTGCAGACCGGACTGGACCCGGTGCCAGAAGGCGCCAGCAACGCGAAGAGTCGCGTCGCGAAGCTCAGCCGCTCAAAGCAAACGGAAGCAATGAAGGACTGGACGATCCGCTCCGCGCCCTTCGCTTTGCTCTTGGCGGAAGAAGAAGAAGAAGAAGAAGAAGAAGGGAAGACCATGGAGTGGCATCAGTTCCAATCGTCACGGCGGTGCTAATCAGGCGCATGGAGGCTGCATGCCCACTGCTGGAGTAGAGCTACAGTAGTAGTATGGAGCCGCCCCCTTGTCTCCTTCTCAGCCAACACACTATGTGAACAATACGCAACCTCGAGCCTGGATGCATGGGGCCAGCCCGGCCTTTAGCCCGGCCCAGGGCGGTGCGGTGCGGATAGAGAGCCTAGAAGGAGAGAGGCGACAACTGTCATGGCGGCAGCGGGCCAGGGATGCAGCTGTGTCCGCTCTACCCCACACCCTCACCGCGCTCCCAGGTAACAATAAACTGCGCATGCGCTGTGCCTGGATACCAGCGGCTGTCAGGCGTACTGCCGCCATGACAGTTGTCGCCTCTCTCCTTCCAGGCTCTCTAGGTGCGGAGCAGCCGGAGTAGCTCAGCAGTCCAGGACGCCTGACCTCGCACTCCCGCCGCCACGCTACACACGCGAGCCTGGCGGGCTTGCCTACCCCGAGCGCGGTGGCGGTAGTTCTCGAGTAGGACCGCCCTGGGACCGCCCAGTGCCCACGGTTAGAGTGCTCCAGCCCCCTGACCACTGTCACTCTTCCCTCAAGCCGCTACATTTAGCCTACATGCGAACGTCTTATTGCGGGCATTATTTGAGTCGCGCAGTTCCACGCTTTCATTTCACGCATACGGTCTTGTCTGCAGAAGAGGTAGCGGAACGTGTGTATGCGAGTGTGTATGGCTAAATTTCCTCTCCACAAACTTTCACTGTCACAGTTTTCATCAGAAACAACCTTGCACTGTTATAAAATACCAGCTTAGCCTTAAACTTTTTTTCTTTTTTTTTGTAGTTGGCCCTTTAAATTTGAGAACTAACAACATAAATATGACTCTTTCGTAGAAGGGGAGGTGTGTTACGACTCAGGACAATGTAAAATAAGACCAAAAAAAAATGCTGTTTAGAGGTTCTTGTTTATCATTCCTTCAATACAGAAGCAGATCTAGAATATTTGGTATACAGAGAATACAAGGTATAACAATACTTCAAGGACTGACACGGTGTACCCATCTTCCTGTCCCAACAACATACCCACAGGACATCAATCATTACATTGAACGAACAAACAGATAATGGATAGCACAATGAGAAGACTCGTGAACTAGCTGCCTCATATCTACTCTAATTATTTTTGTTTGTAATGAGTGCCCTCTAATATTTTAGAAATGATAAGAAAATAGAGGGATGGAACTCATTAGTAAGCTCTTGCACACAAGCTTCCTCTTATAATTACTTATACAAAACAATGATTGTTTGCGTTGGCATATTCAAAATCCTGCTCTAACAGCACACTTTAAAATTCTTATATTTTAAATCGTATTACGCACTAACACACAAGAATTAATTTGCCTCCACACCCCCTTGTAAATGGGAGTGCTATTCATTTATTGTGAGTTCACATGTAATTATAGAGATTGTGGTTCTGTATAAGGAACTCGAAGTAAGATTTTGTTCTGGTGCACTTAAAATAAACAATTGCAAACCAAAGAGAGTAGAACTTTGTGACACAAAAGATGTTCACAAGACACTCAGTACTATAACTTCACGGAGGTATTGCATATAGAGCATAGATTGTCTTATCACTGCCTGACTAGAACATGAACTATTATTAATGGTGAAACAATACTTTTAATACAGCTGGGTGTACCTGCAGAGCGTACAAACCTCAATTGCAAGTAGCTGTTTGGTCAAAAATGAGGGCCAACTAAAAGTAAGGAGTCTCTTTTCACATTATTAAATACCCAAACCATTAAAGGCATGATACAGTGGCCCACAGGCAAGCAGTTCTTAGCTGCAAACGATGATTGTAAAGGGTATATTTCATATTCTAAGGCTTATTACAGCCTTTTCTCAATAATGGGTAAGTGACAAATGGTGACAAACACCTGAAGGGAATGCTGTAAACTCCATGGTAGTAAAACCAGGCATCACACAAATAGACAACTGATAAGAAAAAAATAAAAATAAAATTACACTTGCTATTGCTTTTTCAATTTAAAACATATACATAAACTGACCGAAAATATATTTTGTCAAAAAAGTGGGTGTGAGCACATCACGTAATTTTTTTTGTCAACAGTCGTGTATACTGAGATTTCATTAATTGTAAGAAGATTTACATATTGCATTTAAAACATAATCCAACTTTGCAAACTTGTCACCAAACATCACTAATTGAAGATACTTCTAGGAAAGCAACAGGACATTTTAGTTCATAGTTCACATGTGTCTAACGGTCGCTAGTCACAAGCAAACTGGCTGTTTCTGTTTCTTGACACACATTATTTTATTTTTTCAAATTTTAGGCCTTGCTGAGGTTTTAGTTATTAAGAATGGGCAATGATGTTCTTGCAACATATAATGTATCATTTACACTAAGTCCAAAAGGTAGTGGCATAGAAAGATCATAAAAACAAACAAACCAGTGACAATTAATAAGATAGCAGCCATAGTAACAGATCATCAATGGTGTGCTACTTTGCGGTTAGACGTTTACAAAAGTTCCATGGCACTGTATGAGTACAATGGCACATACCACATTACTCGAAATGAAGAGAGAATGAATATCAAAACAAGTGAAGGGAAATAAGTTCCTGAAATTTTGTACACAAGTTGAAAATGCCTAAAATTCTGGATTAGACACAAATTCACTTGCATTTTTTTTTTGTATGTGCTACAAAGACATTTAACATTCTAATCTGCATTATAAAAAAAAAAAAAAAAAAAAGGAAAGTCTATCATTTGATTAGGGCTCTTGAAACAAACCTAGCAAAAATTCTGTAGGTCCAGGATACTCTATGATGAAAATGAAGATGGTATATCACTTCCAAATAAGTCTGACGACAGAAAATCATGAAAAAGACATGCTCATACACTATACCATAATACTGCTCAACGTAACAAGGTTAAACAACGCATGGCAAATAAGAAAAAAAATAAGTACAACTAAAGTAGGTCAGGGTAAGTGCTATGCTACGGATCAAAGAGCACAATAATTCAATGAACCGAAAAATCATGCAGTATATAAATTTGACTATGCATGTATTGTATGGCTTCGGACCAGTCACAACTGATACCCTAGTTTTCATTCTACAGAGAGGCTGCAGGGAGGCATGCCATACCTGACACATTTGAAGCATGCCTTCTATGCAGGTGGGACAATAATAGAGATTAATGAAACAAAAGTATCCTTTTGAATGAAAGTCAAGATAAAATATTCTCTTAAGTTTCATACCCACACAAACCACCACTGAGGAACAATTTAAACAAATAACTCAACATTGAACAGTATGTCTTTTCATACTGCAACAAAGAATCAAGAGAAAATTCATAACCAAATTGAAAATTTGATGAGAAGTAAACAATTACGTTGAAAATTATAAAGCAAACCAGAACACTAATTATCTGTCTAAAATATCTCTTGAGTAGGTAGGAATATCAAGAAGACAAAAGAATTCCATTTCATGACTAACAAACAGAGTCAAGAAAAAGACAGAGTTGAAATTCAAACTGCTGTGGTGGTTTTCTGTTTTTAACTAATTCTGAGACTGCAAATCTCAGTAAAAATGGGTGTACAAAAAGAAGCGCACTAATACTGAAGTATGCATCACCGGGTACAAAAACAGAGGGCAATGACTGTGACTAGGGTCAGTTTGACTGATTTGTTCAAGAGAAAAGTGCATCTTCATTAAAATTTGCTAATTCACACATTCAAATTGCCCTATCAAAAACTTCATAGTGAGAGCTTTTACAAGCAATTACAAGCCAGTGAGTGATAAAAAAGGAAGTCAGCTTCAAAGTTATTTCTGTTAATTTTTCTCCATAAAATCTCTCCAAAATACGAAAAGATACGACCGGCACACAATTTCCTTTCTTTAGAGATATAAAGTCACCGTCAAAATTAAAATATGGCAAGACAAAACTGATGAGTTTCAACAAAAAAGCTCAGTGATTCTGAAACTGAGCTTTGTGTTGACAGTCTTACACACTGTCCACATCCATACCCAACAAATATATTGTCATGTCCAAATTGTCATTCTTAATGATACCAACCCAAAATAAGATGATCAGGATTGAGCTTCCTTAATTACTATGTTAATAAACTATTTCGTTTAGAGATCTTACCTCACAAATATATCAGGTCACAAAATTTCGCAAACTATCTGAAGACAAAATTTGTGTTGGCCAGAACAGGTCATTACGAAATACATAGTTTCTATCCATTTAGTGCACAGTACATCTACGCCTAAACTTACTTTCAGTCTAAAGTTTACACACTAATGTCAGAGAAACAATTTAGCCAAATATAATCAGTTCCATGGACATCACAACTGATAACATGACACACATGGTTTGCACAGTAAAATATCCAGTCTAAGTTCACTATGAATTTAATGAAGTGACAACTCTGCTCAACTAAAGAATTGAAACTAACAACTAGAAGCCACTCCCTTTACAGCTTATTGCAGAAACATTATGACATAACTATACGATTATGATTGGATTTGCATCGAAGGCAAAAACATAGACAATGTATCACACACATCACAAAGATAAATTGTGAACTGACTATTTAAAAAAAAAAAATTACCTGAGTACTCAAAAAAGTAGATATAGAAACTTAAGAACCATGCATATCTCCTAAAAAATAGGAGCAAGAATTTAAGACCAATCATTGGAATCTGATACAGAGATCAGGTATAAGGTATTAAGTTAATTCATGTTGCCACACTAAATGAAATGTGGTGACAAAAAAGTTAGGTCTCTGAAGTTGTGAATATCACAACATATTTAAATTTGAGATTCATTTTAACTTCCTTGATGAGAATAATGTGGCAGATGTTTCAAGTGCAGCATTAAAGAGAAGTACAATTGGGGTAAGAGTCACAATGTGTCTTAACAGTGTGAAAGTTGTAACAAAAACATTACAAACTCAAATATACTATTCCTATTGCATTGCATTAAATACAAAGCTGAAAGCAACTGATCCTAAGCAACTGGTTTCTCCAACAGAATTCTACAGAAAGACTCTGCACTTGACGTTTCAAAAATAGATCATACTTCAAACTTCATGGCACAAAAATAAAATGTTATGTGTGATACATTTCCGTACAAGTATCAATTATGAAACAGCTAGAAACAAAACGTTTAAGACTTCACTCAACAGAACGGCAGCCCATGAATTCAATTTGGCAGAAACCCAATTCTCATCATGACTCACTATAATAAGAACGTAAAATCAGAGTTTGGTAAGTATTTCCACTAAGTTTTCAGTAATGATAATTGCCCACTAGCAGCACCAAACAAGAGAATTTTAAATGAGGTAAAATGGAGAAAAATAAAATATAAACCTTTGAATAATAGGAGGTTTGATTTCATGAGACCTAACCACCCTGTCCTAAGAAAAGAAACATTTGAAATAACTACAGAGCCTAACTGAACCTCAGTAAACCAATCACAATTCTTTCAATTCTGAAAAATCATAACAATGATTCAGAACGTTTACTAGATAAAAATAGTACGATTTCATGATTACACATCTTTCAGTCTACAGATGTCACATACAAACTCAGTTTTAACAATATGGATGACATACTTTACACTGCTGGTCCGTACAAATGTCTTAACTATGAAAACATTTGCACACACATTTTTATGTACATTAATTATCATTGTCGAAAAAGCTAAGGGTCTATGATATAATTTGATACAGTAATTGTACATATAAAAAGAAAGTCACACTACAATATTTTTTTTTAAAAAGTGCTTTTTGTAAAGCAATAAACCTCTCATAATATATTTCTGAAAAACCTCAAGTATGAACTGATAGCTAATCTTTAACTTCTTTTCATGTTTATATTATCAGAGGGGCAGGAAAAATCAGTGTGACTACTCTATCATCACTGTTAGCAAAAACAAAACAGTGAGTATAAATCAGCAATAATTTAAGCTCAACTACGGAGCGTAAAACTGCTTACCTATATATTTACATGTGACTGATGCAAAGCAACTTATTGTGGTTTTGCCTACATCAATAGACCTTGCAGCCAGACATCAAGTCAGGGAAGAATCAATTTATCATAAGAACTGTTTGAGATTGACAAACACTCAAACACATATTATAGTATACCTTCAGTCTTCCAAATTAAGTTTTAAAAAAATAATTAAAAAATGCTAATGATGTATTAATTTCATTCTAGATTAAACATCTAGTGTATGAGAGCCACAAAAACAGAAGAGGAATTCTTGAGGTACAAGCGCAAATCTCAACTTCTGAAATAATGTCAGCTAAAGAATTGAAAAGAAAAGGCACATTAAAAACTGGAAGCTACGCAAAAATGAGAAAGTCCATCCTTGATTTACAATGTTATTGACGGTGTGTAACATATAAAATGTGGAAGACTAAACGTAAAACATACCACGCCTACAAATGACATGTTGTTGATTGCATCATCAGGAATGAGCAAATATTGAGAGGATAACAAAAACTCAAAGCAGTATGCATTAAGATATCTCATTCAGCTATCACGATTACACATGCATCATACATGCAGAATGAATCGGGTTCGTCACTCGAAACAAATACAGTGAGATCATTCAATGTATAGTTCCTTGATGACATTCAATTTTGAGCGCAGCAGTGAACAATATGAGCTATCAGTGCATATTAAATTAATTTACTAGCTCTTCATCAAAGGAAAACAATAAGTGCTGGTAGGTTATCCATCGAGGATGGGAAAGCCCAGCTACAAAGTTGCACTGGAAAAGATGTCCACTAAAGAGTACATGCTGGTAATAGTTGCAAAGCACTAGTCACTTAAGGACATCATTTGTTGCTGAGGTTGCTGATGCTCAGCCTGAACATGCTGGGGTACAGAGTGCTGCAGAGCAAGCACCAGGCCAGGAGGTGGTTAAGATATCATTTGTTGCTGAGGTTGCTGATGCTCAGCCTGAACATGCTGGGGAGCAGAGTGCTGCAGCGTAAGCACCAGACCAGGAGCTGATGCTGGCGGGTTGTTCTGACTCATTTCAGCCTTCACCCTATCAACAGAAAAGAAGAAGTGTCAAAAACATATGTAAAGCCAAAATAAACATTCTTGAGCAAGTTACAACTGAAAACGAACCTCCTTGCAATGTGACTGCGTGTGTGCTTGCGCAAATGGTCCTTACGGTAGAAGCCTTTTCCACATTCAGAGCAAACATGGCGCTTCTCACCAGAGTGAATTACAAAGTGAAGAGTCAGTTGCTCCTTCCTCTTGAATGCCTAGAGTCAAATAAAATACGAAGTTAGCAGAGATACATCCATTAATGAACAGCAGTGAAACTATTTTGTAACAAATAAGAAAATGAAACCTCAGAATAAATAGAGGGTATTCAAAGAAGTAACTGGTCTATGTTAGAGTATTAAAAAAAAATTATGAAAACAAAAAATTATCTTACCTTTAAACATACTGTGCACACAAAGGGACGTTCTGGGTTGTGACTTTGCTTGTGACGTGTCAAATGGTCCTTGCGTTTAAGCCCAGCACCACATATGTTGCAAACAAATCGACGTTCGAGAGTATGACCTAAAAGGTGTTGCTCAAGAAGTTCTTTCTCAGGATAGGCCATATGACACTCAGGGCAGCAATAAAGTGTGGACCCATCCAAAGCGGTTGTTAATCTAATAAGGACAAAATAAGTTTAGAGAGGTAAATATAAAATTTTCATCCTGACAAATACCACAGAAGAAACTTGAAAGTTACTTCATATTTGGTTAAGTTGGTGCCTAGGGAACTTTGTTTGAATAACATACTTTAAGTGAGAATGTTCTGGTATTTGGAAGACCGGGCAAAATAAAGTCACTCACCTGATTTCTCCTGGCTTTGGTCTAGGTTTCTTTTCTTTGGCCTTCTTTTTCTTTTTCTTCTTTAAGGCAGGATTAATAACAACTTGTCCTGACTGATCATGATGCTGCTCATGTTGTTGAACCTGAAGTTGCTGAACAGTTTGCAACTGTTGAACTTGCTGGTCATGCCCACTCGGAGACATGACACCATTGTTAGGATGATGTGCATTCATGTTGATGACACTTGTTGGGGCTCCTGCCACAACCTGAACACTAGCTGAAGTGGTAGTAGGAGCAGGATTACCTTCCGTCTCCTTTTTTATATTTTCTGCAGAATACTTCAAAAAGTGGTGCAAACTGATGGGGAGGGTGGAGGCTGGGAGATGTGACAAATAATCTGCAACCTTCAAACAATAATATTTTGTGTAAATTACTTTACAAAACAATATTTAATGCTTCAGAGAAACAGCCAAACGAATACTTACAGTGGAGCCAGGAGCTGCCAAAGATTGCCAGGATGCCGGCATTGCTGTTTGTGTTCCATGGTGATGGAGATGATGTCCCATAACATTTCCTCCGCCATTAAATACTTCATTTGATTCACCAGATTCAGCTTGCTGCTGCTGCTGCTGCTGCTGCTGCTGCTGCTGCTGCTGTTGTTGTTGTTGCTGCTGCTGCTGCTGTTGTTGTTGCTGCTGTTGTTGTTGTTCCTGAGCTTCTTTCTCTGCATCATCTCTTTCCTTGAAAACACAGACATACAGAGAAAGTTAAGAACTAACTATGATGTTAACATGAACACACAATTTTTTCTCCGTTTCAAAGCTAGACTTTTCACAAGCTTAGCGCCTACTTGTAACGGTGGTGATGTTGCAGAAGGTTGCGACTGCTGCTGAACATAGCTGACAGGTACATTTACTGTGTAGTGGTCATTACTATATTTGGTTGAGTTGGCAACTTGATTCACCATAGATGTCTGTTCACATGAAAGAAATGGAGAAAATAACAGCTCACAGACCATGTGAAACAAGGAATACAAAGGATTATCAAAAGGGAGCATTGACAGTAATGATTTAAATCACACAACTGTTCTTCCAGTATTTGTTTTCTGATCATAGAAGTTGACTGTGATCTTTGACTATTTAGCGATGCCTTTGCAGTATTAGATAGATGGATATGACAAACTCGTGAAAAAATAAAAAGAATAAAATTTTGAAACAGGAAAGTTGAACTGCATCTTCAAACTATGCCACAACCACATAAACAACATTATGAATTAGCCTCCAAATGCAAATGAGCTATAAACTTATGTTCCAAATCGTAGCAATTGTCTATTAACACAACATTCCTCTAGAATAAAATCACACAAACTAGCAGCCGTCTCTTCAGTTTCACTCACACAATCAAAGACTGCTAAACTTCCTAAACATTACATCAAACTTGTCAAGTCACGTAACAAATGAGAGGCACAAGTTGTTTACACCAAATCTTACCTGAGTAACTGATCCATTGCTCTCACTCGCTCTCACAGGAACGTTCACAGATGAATGATGCTGGTTTGAGAAATGAGTTGGTCCTGGACTAGAGTGATACCGTGGAGCACTTGCCATGTCGTTTTGAGTCACAGTATGGGTTGGAGTTGTGTTGGTAGTGCTTGTGGTGCCATCATGATTGAATTTCGTTGTGAATTGGTGAACAGGCAAGGACCCTGGGAATGGGCCTCCAAAAGGAGTAAAATTCATAACTGTTGGTAGTCGTGACTCTGGTGATTCCACCTTGGTTAATCATGTGATGAAATGCTCGGCCTGCAATAAAAAATATAAAAATAAATTTAAAAAAGAAAGAAACACTAACAGTAATTACATGTTACATCTCACAACTCGCTCTATTGATATAACATTTCAAACATACGGCACGTAAAGAGGAAGGGATATCAAAAATTAACAAATCTTAAATCAGTGTGTCAAGAGCATGTAGAGATAATGACTGCAGGCAAGAGAGAATAAAGGGCAAGATTGGTTCTAGTGATTGTCTAGAATCACAATGTCAAAGAGTTTTTTCAATTTTGGCTAATCTTGGTTGTACCAAAATCCAAATGAAAAAAATCTCACTAATTTAATAATTTAATATTAGAATAAAAAGCGACATCACTGCTGATGAAATACTTCAACTATCTTAAAGAAGGCCCAAAAGCTATAAATTCCACATATTAGGGGCAACGAACCAACTGCCGATGTAGAGGTTAAGGACACCGAAACAATTTGGACCGTGCAATATGTAATTGCTCTTTTCTTACAGGCGGCTCACACACCAAAACTAAATATTTAATAATTAACATAATCGTTTTCATCGAGTGCTGGATCTAACTAACGAGTAAACGCCAAAACTTCACTAAAGCTTGACGCTAACCAAATTTCTCCAGCAGACCCAACCTGATCACAACAACAGCGTATCATCCAAAATTCGACTGCGGGTCCTTCATCATGTTCCAATTTAAATTTTAGTTGGCTTCACTCCAAAAGGAAACGAGAAGGGCCAATAAATCAACCAAGGGAGCACCGGTTTGACAAACACAAGAGATAGGAGCAAGGCTGCCGAGGCGTCATGGAGGCACGGTTCCTACCGAAATCGGCCTGCGGTGTGTCACCAAGAGAAGATGCCCCATAAAATTTGTTTACTTCGCCATTTTCTCGATCGAATGTAGCGGTAGTCCACCTTCAAACATGATCTACTTACCTCCCTTGCAGCTTCAGTAACTGTCACAGACTCGACGAACTTAACTAATTTGTTTACACCTTCTCTTTGCTATTTTGAGCATAAAGCGTCTTTTTTTTTTGACTGAAAATGAAAGCCGAAACACCTGCTGTGATCCAGCTTGATGCTCATTTGTTCCGTACGATTACGCTTCTCAGCGCTCTCTAGTGAGTTCTCGCCGTACCATCCATGGGCGGTAGCTGCTTCAAGATGATGGTGCAGAGGGAAAATACCGGAAAATAATATTTATTCATTTGACAGGTTACTGCTTTATTGTTTGTTCCTCAATAATTTTCAACGACACATCATTAATTTCTTTTATAGCAGGAAATTATGTTAGTTCTGTAAATTTGGTTGATTTTTTAAAACGTCAAAAATGATGCTGTTACAAATTTCTTTTGCGCTTTCTTTTCACAAAAAGCACAGTACACTAAAAAATATTTTCAATAAAACTACATTGTATAAAGTACAAATGAATTCATTCGGACAAAATATTGAAGAGTTAGAGCCTTCTTCAGTCAACCTACCGGCTACACATCAATATTGAGGAACAAAATAGCGCAATTTAAATCTACAATATTAAAAAAAAACATGACTAGTGTAACAAGATAGTCATGGTAGTTAGTACTCAATCGTACACTCAAGGAATAATTGCAATGAATGAATTGTTAATAACAATCCAACATTGAAACATTTTTTGAGAAACTGAAATCTTCTTGATTCCAGTACATAATGGCAAATTGAGTAATAATGAAGGCCACAACAGAGAAATAATGGACAAATTGGTGGAAATCCTATGTGATGTTTAATATATATGGTTATCAATCTCAACTAACTCTAGGTTCATTGTATAAATTTCTTTATGAACACTTTTTATTTATTAACAAGTAAACCCCAAAATGTACGTGAAATCTAACGGGTAAAAATAGAAATACACATCACTATAAAAGACAACAGAAAATCAAGGATGGTCACTGAAAATAATGATTCCATCTTTTTGCAAAACTCAGGCAAACTCACGCACACACTCACACTCTAAGTTGGTACAGTTACCAAGCATACATAAATAAGTTAAAATTCCAGAAAATGATAGTGGAAAATCAAGGACAAGAATGTTAGTCTCTATTCTACACTACATAATCTACAAAGAGATGTGAAATATTTTCAAGATAAATTTAGTTAAGGTAAAGCAGAAATACGTGTACGAATTTCTGTTTTATGACAACACACTGACAGAACCCTGTTACACCCAAACACAACTTCGATAAATGCCAAATATTCAAAGTCGTCAGAAATTTTTCTTCTTCTGTTTTGTAACAGACGTTTATAAAATGTCCCTCACTTACAAACCACTTCCTTAAAATTTCTAGTTTAGAACAAATCAGTACTCTGGTGCTTATTTCTAGAATATGGAAATCATGATAAAATCTAAAACACTTAATGCACAACTAGACAAAAAGTTGCCATTAAAAAAGAAAAAAAAAAAGAAAGAACAGCAAATGACTCTTATAATGGAGGCAACTTACTCTTGACTAGATCAAATTCATAAATTTGATTCATTCAACATTTTTTTTCTGAAATGTGATACACTGTAGGCATTGGCAGGAAATACACGAATATTACTGACACAATTATATAGTTATAAACATGAGGGAGGAAAAATTAGCATGTACCAGCAGCTTCTGAACTTGCAGAGATCAGAAGCTGAAAAGGAAAGCCAAAAGTTGCTAAAATTATAGTTCATCCATAACAAGCACATATTCATGCTCCTAAAGATATAGATTGGAAGCAGCTAAAAGTCAAATCAAAACTTCCGTACAGACAAATATGAAAAAAACCAAACCCCAGAATTTTACAGTTGCTGGTCATTCAGAGATGAACACAGTTCCCAAAATAGAACTCATCAATCGATTCGGTTGACACATGAATTAATTGATGGATGTGGATAGAAGATAAATATTATGAGTGGAGAACCAAAATGAATGGATACAATCATGAAAACGATTTGATGGAATGTTGTTCCTAGTTATGAAAATAACATATACAAACTGTTAAAAATCTAAGAGAGATGAAAAAAGCTTTACAAATATTGACAGATATAATGAAGTGAGGTCGTATTATCAACAGGCAAATAACTAACAATAAATAACAAGTAGCTATCTCAATGAAATAGACTATCATCAAAATTTCTAAAAAAAAAAAAAAAAAAAAAAAAAAAGATGGTAACTAAATAAATAAAATAAATATATAATACGATAATTTCATCAAAGTTAGTCAGTACAAATAATTATGACTACATGTTATAAAGGGTATTGTCACATAAAATGTATTGCTCACAATGGCAGCATAGCGTTCTTTGACTATGTTTGTTACTGCATACTGTGATATGGTTTAGTTCAGTGTGAATGCTGTGATTGTTGAGAATGATGTGATTCACAGTCACGCTCCTCAAACATTTTTTTGCCCATTTGAAGCACATGATTTATTTTGACAGAAAAAGCACTTTCATTATCGTAGTCCTTGAAATCGTTCTGAGCCTTCAGTAACATTTCCCTGCCCTCTTCATAGGTCTAAAAAGTGGGAAAGATATTTCTTAAATAAGTAAGACAGAAAAGAACATGAAAGCCCACGTATTTTAAACAAAAAGTTACGTACACTTGCAGCATCAAGTAGTAGGACACCTAGCTCATAGAGCGCATATACTGTGATGTGTTTATCATGGATTTCAGTGCTCAACCCATCAGCACAGTTATAATTTCTGGCACTCAGGCATTGTCGGAAGCAATTTACGGCATTGTCTTTATCCTCCTGAAGGCTCCAAACAGCTCCTGCTATGAGGAAACGTAACCCCGCCATTGGTTCTGAAGAATTATTACAACCTAGACACACTGAAATAAAAACAAAAATTAGCATTGCTTAACACTATGACGACAATAATAATAATAATAACTCATTTGTCTATGTACCATCGAGTATGGCTTCAAGATGTTCATCACTGCAGGATGGTAAAAAATTGTACATATACAAAAATTCCAAAACCATAAGTTGAAAATATGTAGCACCATATAAATGAAAGTTGCTGATATTTCCTTCAGATACAGGACATTTCTTTATTGCTTTGGAAACAAGAGAGACTCTGCGCCAAATGAGAATTTCTAATCCTGTATCATCAGATTTAGGTTCAGAAATAGCAGAATCCATATCTTCAATTAAAGTCACAGCATCTTCTATTTGTCCGAATGAACCAGCAGTTACTACAGAATAGATGTACAAGAATAATTATTAATGTCAGGTATATAAACAGACTAGATAAACTTCACCTTAAATTTGAATCACACTTACTTGCTACCATGTAAGCGTAGAGATTATTCGACCAACGGCTTTGATTCATGAGTGTGTAAAAGCAAGAATGAGCTTTGTCATAATCGAGCTGAATGAGGTGACACATTGCTACTTCATGTAAACAAAGAAGCTGCACTTCTCTTTGTGGGTTGCCTTTGACAGCATCTTCATAGCATCTGAGAGCCTCAGATGTATTACTCTTAAAACAAAGTGTTAAGAAACTTTAGAGTATAAAGGTTTACAAATAACATCATTGGGCTCAACAACCCTCAACTACTCAATGATGCATACCTTTATCCTGTTAAGTCGACCCTCAAAGTAGAGGAAAAGAGCAGACTCACGAAATTCAGTGGAGTCTGAAAGAAGATCTTCAGCCACTTCGAGCTGCTTCTTTACTTTCTCACCATTACCAGAAGATGCAAAGAATGGGCACAAGATTGTATGATACCAAAGTAATGCTAACCTGCAGGGAGATAACAATAAATTTTTTAAGTCCACAGCAATTAATTTTATACGTCCACGGCAATCATCATTAGCTTTAACCAACTCCTACTCCTAAGGTGAAGAAAAAACTTACGTAGCAAGCGGTGCCCGGAAATCATTGCTCTGTCTTGTGAAGTTCAAGGCACTTATGGCAGCATTACGATCACCCTCAAATCCCAAAAAGTGGATAAATCGAAGAAGGGGCGGTGGAACATAAGACACACAGAGTTGAAATATTCCATAACCAAAGCTAACACCTGCCATGAGCCTTGCAACAACAGCTGGAGGTATGGTATCCCTGCAAATGAAAAAAAATCAGGATGAATAATGATAACCTTACATCTCAGCCCAGAAGATAAGAAAAGACAATACATAAATATTTAGTTACGAAACTTAACTTTCTACAGTGGCTATTCGTAATAAAAGCAATACAAATGTGGAAAAAAATGGAGATGCGTCAACATAGTGTTTGATATAGATCTCTATCACCATGTTCATGGTTGCACAGGCTTACTCAGGTTGAGGCGTGGTGAAAACTGAAGATATGAGTGAAAAGGGAGTACGAAGGCTGCTGCTCAGAAACCCACGAAGGCCATTACTTGATGACGGTGTGTTGGCAGTCGAGGGAACAGACCAGTCAGTGGGACTTTGTAGATCAGCCAAAGTGTTGTCTCGAGGAAGAACTTGCCAAAGTGGGAACTCAGAGCCTACAAGATCATTAGGAGAGGAAATTAAGACAACCCTTGACAGGATAAATACTAAAACTCCACGGCAATATTATTTTCAGATTCTCACCTGGCACATTTTGATCAATGCCAAATGTTCTCTTATAAAGGTTTAAAATTTGAGAATATGTGTGTTGGTAAATTTTCCATGCTTTGCGAAGAGCCCATCCACCACGAACAAATGCGCTCTTATCTCTTTGTATCAAGAAAGTCAGTAATGCTGACCCTACTTGACAGTCAGCCAAGATAATTTGTTCTTCGAGTTTATGGGCTAAAGAATGAGACTAAAAATTGAGTGGGGAGGGGATAGAATATTAATCAACTGTAAAAATGGAGTAAAAACCTCTACATAGCAAATAAATATGCGACTCACGTCTGTGCTGCTAAACACATGGTTCCGAACAGAGGTGAGCCAGCCAACATCTCGAGCGCACATTTTCTCCATTTCTCGAAAAGCATCAAGAGCATCCTGCACCCTCTCCACTTCAAATGTCATCAAAGCATTCTGAAAATGAATTTTTGATTTAAATTTAAACGATTTAAACTCACAGTGACATGGCAAACCTTATTAAAATAGTCGTTAAGATAAGCAGGAAGTTTTGAAGTTGATTCAATATCTCTTACCATGAAGCGGGCAAAACAGTGACTGGCAGCAACATGAACATTATCCTTTCCTTTTGAGAAAACATCCTCCGCCTCTTCCTGTTTGTTGTTAAGGAGAAGTGCGATGCCTTGACGAGCCAAATCAAAATCTTCTTCTTTGCTCTCCATTGTTTGTCTGATTTATGTTAAGACCAGAGCGTCAACATTTTTGCCTTCTGAAAAAAGAGTACATCTAAAATTCTTCATGATAATGTGACAAATATGTACTGAAAACACAATTGTTATAGCAGGTGCTGGTCAGGAAATAAAATGAACATAGCGTTAGGACGAGTCATGAATAAACCAATAATTATTCGACGGCGATAATTTGAATTGCATGTAAAGAGTACTGAATGAAAAGTAACGTATTCGAGATTTTACACAAATCACCTTGTTTGCACGATTTTTGACATAGCAGGAGCAGGGCACATCAAACATTGTAGACAACCCACACAGTTTAGTGAATATATAGATAACAGTTTGCACTGATTACTACTAAGATACTAAGATCCGTCAGGCCATATCAAGAAATCATCAGCGAAAGCAAAAGATATGCATCATCCGAAAAGAAAATCGATGATAATAAATCTGACAATAAAATTTGTTGTGACTGTTAACTCGGCAATAATACTTTTACTCCCATTCTTTGACATGTCCTGTCAAACGAACCTCTTAGTTGTAAAGACGGTTCCGCAAATCTTCCCCAAACTAGGTGAGTCTTGTGAAATATTGATGCAAATCAGCGCATACATTGATACTTACGAGGTGCGAGACGAGACGTCAAACAGCCCGTTGAGGTTAGGTCTTGGAGTGCAGTCGGGATGGGATGAAGCGGGGGAGGCGGGGGGGGGGGGGGGGGGG
>CABIKL010000414.1:0-10000 GCA_902196195.1 Aptinothrips rufus
AGGGAGGGAGGGAGGGAGGGAGGGAGGGAAGGAAGGAAGGAAGGAAGGAGGAAGAGAGCGCTGCTCCGTCTACCTATCGCTGCGGGGGCGGTCACCGTGTTGACACTTCCATCAGCGGCGTGCCTTCGTCCCTCCCCGCCCGCCCACCTGAAGCCCGCTGGCTACCGCCACGAGCCTGCCGGGCTTGTGGGCTGGTGGGCCAGTGTGCTGGTGGGTCACTGGGCTGGTGTGCTGGTGGGCTGGCGAGCCTGCGGTGGGGACAGCGGGGTCATTCTTAACCGAGGTAACTCGCAGCACGTGCTGGGACCACACAAGGGACAACTACGCTCGAGCCAGCTCAGCTCAGCCGCACGCGCGCCAGGCTGCGGCACCAAATTAAGTTACCTCCTTCCTTTCTCCACGACTATGTTAGGTTATTATGAGCTCTGGACTTGATACTGAATATATCGTGAATCGAAATGATCACGAAGCAGATTTGACGTCTCTTTAGTAAAAAGTGGCCAAAAAAATCTGGAAATCTTTAACAAAAACCTGGATATTGTTTTGGGCACCCAGCTATCTGTAATTGAGGCTAAGTTTAAAATCTGTAGCCTATGACTTTGATCTGAATCTTTCCAAAGAAATGAATGTTTTGTTGATATGCTGTGGTAGGTATAACCGAAAACTTCGGCCAAATATATTCGGACGGACGTCATTTAGTCAATTGTTTAAATTTAATATTAAGTCCGCTTTTGGTTGAAGTTTCGTTCGTTAATTCGTATTGTTCCATCGAAAATAAAAATAAAAATTGCTTGCCCTACTGGGTATTTATGCGGTCCTCGAGCCAGGTCAGGTAGGCCTTCAGAGCGTACAACATCGGATCTATTCAGGGAGTGTACCGCTAAAAACTTACCCTTGGCGTCTCCCCCTCCCCCTTCCTCTCCAGCCTCTTCTGACATCCCACTCCTCGCCTTGCCTCGCTAAGGATGCGGAAGGGCCGGCCGCCGGGTCATCTCAATAATCGCAATTAGGCGTTGGGCCTGACTTGCCTTGAATACTGAGAACAGACATTCCGCCCCCCCGCCCCCCTTTCTCTTTCTCTCTCTCTCTCTCTCTCTCTTTCCCCCCACCCTCTCTCTTTCCCGCCATCCTCTCTCTTTCTCTGTTTGTTCTGCTCATTTCTTTTCCTGGCTGCCCATATCTCCTTTAGGCCCTCGCCGCTAGGTTCTGCTGCTTATTACGACTTTGGCGTGCCATGAAAGAATGTCTGAAACCGTCATTAGCGTGATTGTGTAGCCCGGGGTGAGTCCTAGGTGTATTCGGCAGACTTAACTGCGTGGGTTGGGCCTAGTGCACTGTGAAAAGAAACTTCGCTTTCCAGCTCTCTGACTGCCGGGCGTGAACTAGATATAATACCTCCACCGACCGACGTCCGATAAACCGATTGGCAGCTTCACTTCTCACCAGCTCCCCATCCCGCGACTTTAAATTGGAATATCTTCTGCATGAACATTAATTCTGTCGTATGTTTCAACAAAACATAGTTTTCGAACCTTCCTTCAAGCTTAGTTGAATCTAAATTCTCTTTTTGACAATGAAATTGCTATCGATGAAATTGGCTAGAGGCAAGATACCGAAACCTGTATACTGGCAAAGAAGCGACTTGTCCGCCAGTTTGACTAGTGGCTGGGGAGACAACTGCTCAGTATGACAATCGAAGTCGTAATGTGAGAAATTGAACACTCCGCATTTCTTTCCTTATTTCGCCGCAAGGTACTGGCGGGGCCTGGATGGAGCAACGAGCGAGAAGGACTGACGTGTTCACGTCCGCTGTTCGTGTAGAGCGGCAGGAACAGCAAGGAAGGCATCACCCACGCCCTGGAACACGAGTTTGATTCGTACCTGTGTCAGCTCTGATTCCTGACATGCGTCTCTCCCTCCCGTGTCTCTATCGGGGTCCCTGCTGCCCGCTCGCTGCTCTTTCCTCGAGGGGCCAATAAGCGGGCTCCGAGTATATTAGGTCGCTACGGAGCCAAGTCTTGGGCCTGTCTTTGGCAGCTCGGTCCGGTTCGATTACATTTGGCCCGCTGGCCCTGCGCAGGCAGAGGCGAGGCGGTCTGCTGTAGCGTTGTGATTCGCCACGGAACGAGGAGAGCGCGATTTGATTTGAATCGATTGATTTTAATTTGAGTCCTCTTTGCATTCAGATTTTCTCAAAATCACTGGAACGACTGCAGAATTTTCTGGCATCGTTTGAGGAAATTTGATCATAATGTAGTAGGGTAAGTTCAAGACACCCTTACAAGAATGTTCCCGTCTATATCTTCAACGAAAAGATTTCAAAGTAAGCATATTACTTTAAAATCTAACCAGAAATGTGGAACCGTGAAACTAGGTGGATTTCTGTGATGAGCTTTACTTTTTACTCATTCGGAGATCAGAAGGCGTACCCCAAAACTACGCAAAGCAAGCAACCAAAACAGACAGCAAGTCGCTTTCAAGTTGCGCTCGTAATGCTCGCGGTCCCATTGAGGTGTCCTCGTAATAGCCCAGGGCGATGTAAGTGAATGTCAACTCTGCTTGGAAGATGACGTGGTGATGAGACGCTTCCACCCTCCCAAGTCCCTTGATCAGCCACAGTGCCAAACCATACTCCACTTGGGCGAGGCGGGGCGGGGCGGGGCCCTGGGGGCTGCTCGGAGACAGCTCTGAGTAAATTAACAGGAGTGCTTCGGCAGATTCGAGTCGAGCCAAACTGCGGCAAGGTCGTGAAATGAGGTTATGTGAGGTGAGCCACATTGATGAGGGTGAGTCATATACACATGCCGTCTGCTAGGAATCATTTCAGAAGCATTACCACCACTAATGAAATAAAAAAATGATCGTCATTTTTTATTTTTACCGTTTTTTTTTTTATTTTGAAAACGTTTTTTATCCCCACGTATTTCTGAAGGAGATGACTGGAAGGAGTGACTGATCCCTATTTTTCGCTCACAGTGTCGACTGTCCTGGTGAGCGCTGTGAAATTGGTACAAACACAGCAAGGCGATCCTTACTAATCACTCTTTTTATATGGGGACGCGTGGGTTGGAAGGTACATCCGGACTTGGACGTCGCTCGTTCTCAGGAAGACAGCCAGGGTTGCCACATGTCAAGAAAGTTCAGGGCAGGGAAATGTCTGAGACATTGAGATGGTTTGGAAAAGTCAGGAAGTTTGACGTCATTTTCAGGGGTAGTTTTGCGGCAACCAATGCAATGACGTTTACAGAGTGGTTGGATTGATCGAATCTACGCTTAGGGCGCGGCTCTCTTTCGGCTAAAATGTTTCTTAAATGTTTAGTGAGAAGTAGTACTATCTTGTTTCCTACGGGTTGTTTTAATGCAATCACAACCCTAGGGTTGTAATAAAGTCATAGAAATAGGGAAATTTTTAGGGAGATTCGTTGTTGGTGTTCGGAAATTTGAAAGTCTGAAGTCGAAGCGATTGTCAGAACTTTCAGCGATCTGCGCATGACTGCGTGTTTAAAAAAGTCTATAATAATTCTGTTCAAAATTTTACAATTTTTATTGTTTATCATCTACTCATTTTAGCAGCTAAAATATTACAGAACTCACATCAGAAGCGAAGGTCTGTCTGCTAGTAGAAATTGTGGTAACTGTAGGTATCCCAGATGGAGCCCGTGTTGCAGAGAGAGCGGTTTCTCCAGGGGCCGGAGGGGACGTAGATCTTGGACATGGTTCTGTCGACGGGCCGGTAGATGGTCGTGACGGTGTGGACCGTTGGTGCGAAGCGGCCTATCTCCGAGGTCGTGGTGCGGTACAGGGGGTGCTTGGGGCCGGTGTTGTAACCCGTAAACCACACTGAAACAGGCGGGTATGGCGTCTCGTTCCTTGCTAGACCAGCTGGCCACTTTTCGTCCTCCGAGTGAGCACAGGTCGGTGTGGGTAAAAATAGTGACAGAGACATAAAAATATGAAAAACACACGGCAGTTTCAATTATAGAGAAGTAGAGGAAAGGACACGAAATCGTTTCTTTGTCTATTGATGTTGACCAAAAAATTACGAAAATTATGTTTTTGTGTTAATTACGTACATTATGCTCTTTATTTCCCACACAGGCCGTTCTTGTGGTGACAGCCCCCTAACGGCTTCGCTTTCTTTCAAAAATAAAGAAGTCGGCGGCGCAGTTTATCAAGTTTGATGGCCCAAATAGGCCGGCTGGTTTGCGAGTTTACCTCCAGGCAGTCTCAGTAAACAGGGCATGGAATTAGTGCAAACACTCGGCAGCTTTACCCGGATACTGGAATCTCTTGGGCAGTTTGCAGGTGCGGTAGATATCCCCGGTGGTGAGGGTGGCTGGGGGGTAGGGGCTGAACGCGGCCCAGCAGGGACAGTCGCACGGCGGTTTCGTTGATTCTTGCGACTCGGGAGGACTGTACCTGCCGATCAAAACAACTCAATGTTGGGCGTGGCGGTAATTGAATTGATGTGGCAGACAGGGCAGGCTGGGGTGGTTGTCGTGACGAGGAGCAGTGACGCGGAACGGCTGAAAAGGATAGGACGGGCCGGGACAAATAGTTGTGGTATCGACTAGCACAGCCATCTGCTGTGGTCTTCATGTTGGTTGGTTGGTTGGTTGGTTGGTTGGCTGGTTACTAGCTCTTACGCATCAAAAGACTCATGAGGTGTGACGTGGTGACGTGTCACCTCCCCTTATAAGGTCAGTGTGGGTGATAAATGTACATGGTAAAAACTAAACACACCTCTGGAGCCGGTATTTGAACCCAAAACTTACATTCGACCACTCATATGAGATAATTACAAGCACCTGAGACAAAATGAATCGTCATCCAGAGGGAACGGGTTCAAATACCGGCTGCAGCGAGGCGTGTTCAGTTTTTAGCATGTGCATTTATTGTCCACACTGACCCTATGTGCACTGTCGCGCGTTCTTCGCATATACTGGTCAGGTCGCTACTCTGTCCAGGGGTCTGGATGTGCCCACCCGCTATCTTTGGAAAACTCCATCTATCAACAACAGCGTATCATTAGTACTTGTGCGCGCTGACCAGAACCCTTTACTCGATGTCCCCACCTAATAGCTACGTATCTTGTAGTCGTCGTGAACAGGTCAGTCTCACACTGTTACGCGACGCTTCTCCACATCGTCAAAAAATTGCATTTGTAAAATTGCCATAAATTCCATGAAAAATTTATTCTACAACCTACCGGTTATGCTCTGATTGTAGCCAAAGACTTTACAAAGTTTTAGTCTCAATTTTACGTAATAGTCTCTAAGTTGTTTTCAGCATTATCCCAACATTTACGTAACAACTAATAGACTACAAAAAATCATTTGTAAAGTGCTGGAAAACAGTTCTAAAATTCGTGCCGTAAAACTGAAGTGCATATTTTGAGTTGCCGAACCTGTCGCGCTCTCGGTGGCTGCTGCAGTCATGTGTTTGGTTGGCAGCTGGTTCAGGTACTTCAATGCGGGTACATCCTTTGGAGGGCGCCGCGTCCTCCTGCTGCTGCAACAGACGGAACACGAATCAATTTAGAGCCCGACACTGGCGTTTTCTTTCACCAGATTTGCTCTGTTCTGCATTTCTCTAAAATACATACAAATTTGAGCAGTCGTACTTTACGTGCAGTTTCATGTGTTAGGTTACTTAATTCATATTATAAACTGTTCTTTTTGTTGAAGAGACTTACCAATATCCCAGGTACGGTTTCTCAAAATTGCATGTGATTTAGAGGAGGAGTGAATGTAAGCAAATGCCTGTTGACAAGTTGTTGTTTGTGAGGAAACGGGTTTCGGTATGACAAGAGTGGTCGATGGACGCCATTCAGACGAATCCAACCCACGCGCCCACGCGCGCCACGCGTCTTTCCTCAAATACTTCTTTATTGCTGGGATTCTTCTCTGTGGCCTCTTTAGTAGTGGAATGCTCTTCTGGCCTCATGGAGACCTTTTCATGCGGAAAGGGTGCCCAAGCCCCGTGAGAAAGTGTTCAAAGGGCACCAAGTGAATGCGGAAAGTAGGAAAAACGTAAACGCGGACTGTGGGGCAAGCCATAGACCAGAAGGACGGGACAGAAAATGTTTTAAAATTTTCATACTAGTTCCAAAAATTGTTCCGTGGCATTTTGAACCAAATCTCAAAATTATCTCAAAAAAATATGTTTTTATACTCTTAGTTTCTGGGTTGTGTCATCCCAGAATCTGAGTTTTGGCTGTTCTGTGCTCCGTGCGAAATTACCACCAGTAATTTTGTAAGGTTAGGACAAAATGCAGTTCGGGCTTGTTTTGCGTTCTCTCCTTTCAGACTTCTTGCAAGTGAGGTACTTGGCAAAAGATCCGATATCCTGAGAGAGGCACTCATTACAGGAGATTTGTGGCCGGTCAATTTTCTGTCACCTGTTGCCGCGTGGTGCCTACGCCCCGCCGCCATTAATCATTTGCTAATACTGAGTAATACAAAGACATTTCCGATCATCTTAATTTCCTCAAACTGCTCTTCTGACAAATAAATTTGCTGGATTCTACTTGGCGATCCGGCATTCACTTAAAATTGCCCGCTTTCTTCGCGTGAACCTGTTGCTTGCTGGACCATTGTATTTCTTGCCCGCGTGATGTTGAGGCAGGTCAGTTATGGCCGTCCTGACCACTGCGTGCTAACTACGGCTACGAACTACCATTGCCCTGGGCCCCTCTGGCAGGCTGTATGTCTTGCTGCTACCCTGACCCTGCTGCTACGAGGGAAGAAGATGTGAGCGTCGGCTTTGGTTTATTTGGCAGCCCAACTAGGCAAAAACTTTGATCGTGTCGTCTTGGAGCTCGCGATAACTTTCAATCTCTCGACCCCCCCCCCCCCCCCCCCCCCCCCCCCGTTCGCCTTTCTCCTGACTTTCACTCCTCGTCCTAATACTTCTAGAACTGTCCGCCTGTAGTGGGTTTATTAAGACTCGCCGCGCGCAGTACAAAAAGAATAAGCGCTGCCTGCACCATTGTTTCGCTGTTTTCGCGAAACTGCAGTACTTCACAAGGGTCGAGGCGTATGGCCTTGATACATAACGTGGTGCCGACTTGGTTAGAAGTACCAGTTTTGGGGAGCACTGGCCGAGAAACAGACACTCTAAATGTCTAGTAACTTTTTTGTTCGGACTTAGTAACAATTTTAAACATACCTAGAATTAGTAACAATTTTGTTCTACTTAACCACACAGTTTTTACAAAATTGTTTCTACATCGTTACAAAATTGTAACTAATTCTCGGTACGTTTAATATTGTTACTAAGTCCGAACAAAAAAGTTGCTAGACACTTAGAGTGAAGGGGAAGTTACACAAGTTTCAAAATTTTGGGGGCTTGTTTTGAGGATTATACGATTATATAGAAATATATTTTTAGGGTGTCCTGATCATTTTGGCATAGCTCTTAAAATGTGTTCCAAGAATTCCGAAACTGGTGGTACTTCTCCCCTGTTTCTCGGGAAGTGCTCCCTACAGCAGGTATTCTTTTACAGCGATTATTCCTTTCTGCCTCTTAAAAAAAGGGAAAGCGAATTATTTATGAACAATACTTTGGCTAATGCTTCTAGTGTGTGTATTGATGTGCCTTGTCACTTGTCTCGGCTCCGAGCTTGTTTCGCTAATGAATGTGTGCTCTTCGTTGCAGGTGGGTCTCGCGGCAGCCTAATGGAAACGACGTCGCCATCTTGGTTCTTAGCCATGAGCGAGGTGGGCCATGTCAAGGGACTATGTTACGTAGTAAGTGGACGGGCAGAGACGAGTGCACTGGTGTCGCAAAATGCTACTGAATATCCTCTGAAACTGTGAATTAAAGACTCCATTGCGTGCAAGCGGACTGGCAGCAGTTGATGGTATGTGGATCCTATCAATTTGAATATGTTGAAAGAGTTTTTCCTGTATTGGCAACGCAGATGATCAAAAATAAGATTTCAAGAGTCCCTCAAACTGTACTGAAACATTCAAATAAAGCGCTTGGGTTTTGCAGTGCTTTAAATGTTGGCTTTATCTTGGTTAAAACTAAGTAGCACTACCATTCTCGATAAGTGCCTGAGGAAAATTGTTTTAAAGGGTCACGAATTTTTATCAAGTTAGGCTATGAGCATCACAGCTTCCAGCTCTGGCAGCGACTGTGGTTCTTAGCTTATGCACTCTTAATGGGCTCCTTGATCGTTTAAGAACTCCCAGCATGATGTCACAGAAAGTCAAGTACTCCCCTTACTGCCCTTTGAAGTACTACCTTTGCATTTCTACCCTTGCAAGTGCTACCCTTTTAAGTTCTACCCCTGCATTTTTTCAACCCTTGCAAGTACTACCCTTTGAAGCACTACCCCTGCCACTTTTACCATTGCAAGTACCAACCCGTTGAAGTATTGCCCTTAGCACTGCTCTTTCAAGTATCCTCTTGCTGGCTTACTCCAGAAATGTAGACATTTTCCGACCAGGCTATGTCTCATACCGACGAAGTCCCGTTGGTGGTCTCTTTCCCTGTGCAGTGGGTCAGAGGTCAAAAGGTCAGAGCACTCACGTCTGAGAAGTGGACCTTCTTGCAGGAGCCCTTGACCGGGCACTTGCAGTCGCTGTACTGGTCGCCTGGCGGCCCGTTTGACGGGCTGTCTCGCTGGAAGGCCACAGTCTGCTCGCACTCTGGCCGCGGCTTGGCGAGCGGCGGCCCTGGTGGCTCGCAGGGCGCGGGGTTGGGGCGGGGCCAGCCTGGCGGGGCGAGGTCCTGCCGCGTCCTCAGCTCCGTCCGCAGCGCGGAGCCTAGGACTCTCTCCCGTCCCCCGGGGTCCCCGGAGTATCTGCACGCCATCCTGCAAGCACACTTTGTTATGACACTACTTTACTCACCATATTGCACAACGAGGCGCTTACTCGCTTTCTCACACTCTCCGCCTCCTATGAACATCTTGTGTACCACAAATAGATACATACAACAACGTCATGAACAATTTTGTTTACATCATATATCATGAACTAAGTTATGCGCAGCTATGTAAACGATTTCATATATACACTGTTAATTGCTTACAAAGAACTTGTCTCTGTAACATACAAAGAATACACGACCTTCGTAATACAAAGAAACTTCTTCGTAATACGAAGAAGCGTCTCTGTAATACGTAGAAACTTCTTTGTCACACAAAGAAATGCTTCGTAACTTACGAAGACATTTCTTTGTATTACGTTTGTGCAAAATCTGCTGTAACTTACGAAGCAATTTCTTTGTAATACAAAGAAGTTCCTTTGTAAGCAACTAACGGTGTAGACTACGAACAAATTTCTTCACAAATTCTAATGTCGTAAAATAAAAATTAGACTAATCATGGCTGTTGACAAAATGGTGAAAGGAGATGGAGAGTGCAGAAAAGACAGCTTTTGTCGGGTTCTCGGAACGTGTTCGTGAAACGCGTATTTCTTGTGGAACACTCTTTTACTCGACGCGAACAAATGAGGAAATATAACTGCTAGTAGGGCGGGCCGAGTGCCTGATGTGCCTTTGGAGGCTGTTTACAGGCTTGCCTATCATATGTCAGCGGGGAGCTTGTCCCCCGCCTCGTCTCGCCTCGCCTCGCCTCGTCTGTGCCGCGCCGCG
This sequence comes from Aptinothrips rufus, assembly GCA_902196195.1. Taxonomy (NCBI): domain Eukaryota; kingdom Metazoa; phylum Arthropoda; class Insecta; order Thysanoptera; family Thripidae; genus Aptinothrips; species Aptinothrips rufus. The sequence continues at coordinate 9,607 of CABIKL010000414.1, forward strand.
CAGTTTACTGTGGCGGGGCGGGGCGGGGCGGGGCGGGGCGGGGCGGGGCGGGCCGTCCGACGCGCGTCCCTAGCAGGCCGAGCGCCGGGCTCGCATGCCTTGTGGTGTATCACGGCCTCGATTTATCACCCCCACTCGCCCCGACCCGGCCCGTCCTGGCCCTTTGAGCCAACATGAGCCAACTCCTGCCAGCCACGCCTTCCCCCTCCTCCCTCCCCCTAACATCCTTCCCCTCCCTCTCGCTGCTATGCACTCTTCGGCCGGGCACTGACAGTCCAAGCCAAACCCTTACTCGGTTTCAGGTTCACAGTCAGCAGCGACACGCCCTGCTTGTGACATGCCTGAGTCAGGGTCAGAAGGAAAGCGGTGGAGAGATCACTACACCCCCGCCCCG
>CABIKL010000414.1:12500-23151 GCA_902196195.1 Aptinothrips rufus
CAGACAGACAGACAGACAGAGAGACAGAGAGACAGAGAGACAGAGAGACAGAGAGAGAGAGAGAGAGAGAGAGAGAGAGAGACACGTGGCTAGGGGTTGGGTAAAGAGTTGGTCGCAATATCACGTGACCCGAGGGCACACGGGGCACTTTATAGGGTTCGTCCGTACCAGAGCGCTGTCGAAAGCTACTCGCAATCCTCCATTGAAAGTCCAGAGATTGTCTCCGGCGTCAATCACGATGACCGCTATAGGGCTTCACTACGAGGAAAACATTATTCGCTGCCTGAAGCGTTGCAAATTAGGGGCTGGGGGTGGAGGTGGGGGGATAGTTCAAAGTACATTCATTCGTCCTACTTTTAGACGTAAGTGGTGATTAACGCGACTGCATATTGCATTGGAAACGACGAAACGACCTTTGGATACCGTTGCGTGACTGATTGAAAATCAATTTCAAAGTGCCCCTTTTGGAATTATCCCTCTCTTGCTCCAATTGGAACTCAATTTCAGTATGGTTTGCATGTTGAAGTATGCAACATCTTCCCGCATCTCGCGCTGTGATCAAGGTATGTGATATTCCCCGCGACGAGAAGTAGTCATTTTCAGCCCCAGTTTTTTGTTTGTTTCACTTACCACGACGCCCAACTTGACGAAATCTCTTTTCAACAATCTTTCTTATCAGTTTAAAAATGCGTTCGGTTCTAAGGGGAGCAAAAAGGCAAAGTACTTATTTCGTGAGATAAGATTTCACTTACAAATAACTCGGTCGTTTATGTTTTCGTTGTCTACCTGCGAGGGAAAACTGTCAAGCTATTCCATGCCCCATACCACCCATTGAAAACGGAATGAAAAGGTTCTGAGCTTGTTGATTTGCAATATTAAAACTTGGTCTTGTTTCCCTAGTCCTGGCCAGAAAGGGAAAGGAGGGGGCGGGGGGGGGTAGTGTCGTTAGGGTGTCCAAAGCCGCCGCGCCGCACTGCGGACCACTTACCTGCCTGCAAGCAGCCGACGACCGCGGCCTGTTTGCCTGGCGCCATTCGTTTCCCTGGCAGCTCAGTGGACAATGGTACGGGGCGCCGCGGGGCGCCGCGGGGCGGGGCGGGGCGGGGCGGTAGCTGCAGCAGCTGCTGGATGCTCGCCGCCAGAATGGCAGGAAAATGTGCCAGATTGATTCATAGACTAGACTCTTTAACTGAACGGGAGCCACGTATGGTTGCATGAATAAACGAGGCATCATTATGTGGGGCCTCTACACAGATCAACCATAATCCGGCTTCTTGGGCAATCGAACCCTGACACCAGCACAGCAAGAGATTTCTCCGTGTTTCCAAGGTGCGCTCGTTGAAGAACCTAGGGAGCTCCCCCAACATGGCTGACAATAGGCACCGCCACTGCTTCGCTAGTTCCATATAAAAATACTAACATTTATCTAATTAAATGTATGGTTTGCAACTGCAGCAATAGTTTGACCTTCATCTCTCATTTTGGCGATTGAAAGAAAGCGCTTTGGCTTTTCATCAACGCCATGTTGGTTCCCTTCGTAAAATTTCCTTGAATATCGAAGAAAGTTCAGTTACCTTGAAGCTTTCAAAGTATTTCCTCGAAATATCGGAAAACAATTTTGCTTTGAAGAAGTAGAAATAAAAAACACATATTTTTGAAAATCATTTTGAGACTCATTCCAAAACGCTTTCCTAATCATTTTGGAAGAAATGGGAAAAAATATGTTGTAACACTAGTAATTCTTGGTTTCTGGGTTGGGTTGCGCCGGAATATGGGTTTTGCGTTCTGTGAGCTGTAGCCACCGCTACCGCTACAGCAGCACGCGCTGGACAAGCGTCGATCAATATGACCTGCACCGTGTACGACGTCATGTATTGCTCGAGCGAGAGCGCCGAGAGCCGGGACGGAAATTCGGAAAGCAATTTTCGACCTGTTCGGGATCGTTTCCCGGACTGCCTGCCGCCTGCTCGGGGCGGGAGGCCCACACCGATCCGTCCCGAGCAACGCGGATACTTCCTCGTCCCCGCATGCTTTATCTGTCGGTCTGGAACTGGTCCTGGCCAGCACTTCCAGGCCCTTCCCGGCCCTTCGGAGGGAAGTGTTTGCCCAGGGCGGTTCTTGCATGTGAGATGGAAGGGCGCATGTCATGGGCATGTGAGGTCGACTTATCTTCTATATTCAGGATCCCGCGGAGGATTTATCCTGCTCTGCTGTGTTCCTCCGTGATCCAGCAGCGCGAGTTACCGCTGCAGTGATCGGCAAAGGGCTGAGGCAGAGCAATGTATGTGCTTTCAGTTGACCCGCCCCCAACTCCACCCCTCCCCTAACCCACCTCATCCCAGCTCCACCCACTCAGATGCAGGGATTGGAGCGGGTTGCTGTGCGCTGACTCCAGCCCGCGCGGCGTTTCCTTCGTTTTCGGAAAAAGAGGAGTTTTGGCCTGTACCTCTCTCCGCGTTCTGACAGAGATAAAAGAACTCTGTCGTGTCCTCTAGATGAGGTTCGCTCAGCTCTATAACGTTCATTTGCTATCGCAAGTAAGAGTAGTGGCCTACCTACCAGGTGACCGTCACCCACAGCTGGCTGTGCAGCTTTGAGATAATCTTACTGCAAGAGAAGATGATTGTAGACCTTGCAAATAAGATGGGTTTACAAAGCTCAACGCAATTTAAATCCGTCTGGTCTGGTCGGCAAATTAGGAAGAATTTGGTGGAGGAATTCCTGCTATTTACCACTCGACTCTCGAGCTCTGAGACTCTTAAACGAGGTTCCTCAACGCGGTGTGAATCAAATTATGAATTATGTGGCTTGAAAACCAGAAGGAGGATGGAGATATGGCAAGGTCACGTCTTCCGGACAAAGTTGGGTACGCTCTTATTTTCTTACGAACACAATTGTTCATATTAATGAACAGATTTGGTCAAATTGTGGACGAAAAGTAACCGCCATAGCTACGAACAACTTAAGTTGGTCATTCGTATTATGACCAAAAATGTGTATGGTCAATTTTGTTCATAATATGAACACATTCGTGCATACGTTATGCTTGATACTTGATAGTAAGATATTTAGAGTGTAGTACCTCTCGTCATTTTGTGGGAACGGCAGTGGAGCTGAGAGCGCAACGGCGTTGGGAAGGGAAATTTAGCTTTCCGAGACTCAGGGCTTTCCTCATCTCCATATCGGTCGACCAGACAAACCAAACCGGAGAACCGCTGCTGGAGTCGGGCTCCGGTGTACCCTGAGGTCTGCCCTGGGGTCTACCTCTGGACTCAAGTTGCCACCTCATTAGTGCCAAGGGGAGTCAAAACAAAGGTGTTCGCCAGGGGCTTTCATCTGCTGACTGGTCGTCAGGCTTGTGAGGATACGCAACAGAAATAGAAACCAACCAAGAATTAAGGTGTAAAGAAATACTTTTAGACGTTTTGTGCATCCTAAGTTATTTAAAAATGACCAGGAAGCTAACAAAACGAAAAAAAGAAAAGAAAAAAACAATTTTAAAAGAAAACGAATAAAAAAAAGAGTCTACGAAAAGATCTCAAATAGACTCTTGAGAATGTTTCATGATTACTACTTTACCCTTCCGATATGTTATGTTTATTCTATCATAAGAATCATCTGCCTGGGCATGGTTTTCCATCTAATAGTGATTTAAAACAAGTAGTTAAATTTTCAAAATAACAATTTTACATTCAATTAGTGCTGCCAAATGCCCAAAGCTTAATCCTACATGCCAGCCTAAGATTTTATATTTGTGGCTTGAGCTAATTTCCAAAAGCAGAGTCATCCCATCCGAGATTTCTGCCCTTTTCGGTAGAGAGGAGCAGAGAAGACAGCAAACCTCTTGTTACTGCTTACTGCAGATGTGCTCGTTTGTGTTGTTGATTACTTGTGCTAGTGAGCACAGCCAGCCCCTCTACCGCTCGTCCGAGTGGACGCTGGCCGCCGCACTCCCATAGGAGGGAGGGGGTTGTTGGAGGGAGCCAAGTCCAACTCATTTATCCAGAGATGGTCAGGTTTCACCTCGTGAGGACCGTGATGCGATGCGGAGAGAGGACAGTGCGCGGAGGGAGTGGAGGGCGGGAGAAGGGAAGGGAAGGGAAGGGAGGACGCGGCGCTGCTTCATCGTAAATTGGAATTTTCGGAGCGTTTGTACGGGTCGTTTTTCACAAGTGGGGCCCACGTTGTACTGGAGACCCGCAACACTATCCCTCTCATCTGGCCCTTCGACGGGGCTTACGGCCACCCCAGGAGGCATCGGCCTGGCCCGTTCTCTGCTGCCCCCCCCCCCCCCCCCCAGCTCAACTCACCTGGTACTGCCGTTGTCCACCAGGTGCCAGGTCTGCTGCGACCGAGGCCACACGCCTAGAAAAGCTTCTTCTATGTATTCAAGTATTGAATGAGCTGCCTGATTTCGATTTAAAACTTTCATGAATTAATTTCATGCAGTAATTTCATGCAGTTTAATGTTTTCAATGAAGTATTGGTCAGTTGTTGTTTTCAGCTTTGCCGGGATGATGGAAACGCGGTTGCGCTGGTAGAATAGAACTGTAGTAGGAAATAAAGGCGAGTTGATCTCCTCCCGGACTGACTCAGATAAGCTCTTCTCGTCCCGCCTCTCCCGCGCGGCCCGTTAGGCCGTGGGCTTGAGCAAAACAGTGCGAGCCGATGCCTCGATCTGGTTCTACGTCGATCCATTTGCATCACAAAGGGGAGCAGGACGCGAGAGGAGAGAGCTCGCCTCGTATTGCTCTTGATTAACCTGATCGGTGTGATGTGGGAATCCCATCGCTTACAGGGACGAGGCCGCAGGTAAATGAGGTTTCGTTATGGGGCTGGAGGAGGTGGTGGGGGTGATTGGTAGGTACTGACCGCTAGCAGCCCCGGGCTGTTCGTTCGTTAGGGTGATTCGATCGTGCCTCTCTGTCTGCAACCAGCCCATTCCGTCAATTCGTTCCTGGAGGCAGGACGGCACGGGACAAGGGAGACATATGGTAGTTGCCATGAAAGCTCTAGCTGAGATGTACACGGTAAAAAAACGATCCCTTGAAATTCAAGGATAGGTGAATTTCAAGGATGCTTCTATGCTTAAAAGCTCATAAGGACCCTTGAAGTCATCCACCTGTCCTTGGATTTCAAGGAATCGTTTTTGCCGTGTACAGCTCGAACGGCAACCCCAATACATGCCCACTTTTTGAACGTGTCCTATAGTTAAGTTAACTCACAACCGCGATGATCAAACGTAAACTTGATTTCGATTACCAAAAAAATATATTTTTATTTTTTAAATTGTATTTAAAAAGAAATTGTTAATATTTCTCCTTTTTTTGCACCGTAAACTGGTGCAAATTTGGACAGCTGGACCTTTTTGACGAAGCCAGCACTTCAACAGACGTAAAGGCGAAAACAAGACACACAAAAAAATCGTGTTTAGGAGAAGGTTCGAGTCGCACACTACTTTCTGTTATTATTTTCGACCTCTCAGTTGTCTTTAAGTGGGGCCAAAATCACCCCGCTGTCCAAATTCACTCCGGTTTATGGCATGCAAAGGTTTGAATGCTGATCTTGTGGTTTGCTATTCTAAGGTTGGTAGTAGTGACTAAGACCTTCCTTTTACTGCCGCGTGGCTGCAACTAGACTGCACTAGGCTGTCCGTGGTCTGCACTGGTACCCCGTCTACCTGGCCCGGCCAGGCTTGCCAACTTCAGCTCCGCGGCGTGCGTGATCTGGAGAGGAGTGAGCGTGCGCAAAGGACGTGCTCGCGGTGGATATCCTGCGAGAGATTGCCGTTGTATGCGCGCGGGGAGTAGTCGGGGTGGGGCGGGGCAGACACGCGGGCTGGCGTGTTGGCGTTGGCAGCCGTGGATTGAATAGCAATCGAGAATGGTTTCACTAGCTTGCGGAAAACAAGAAGGAAGTACACTGAAAAAATTAAGAAGCGAGTCATTAGCATCCCTCAACAAGTACCACACAGCGAGTCCGAGACCTTGCATTCGAAGCTTCCTCGAAGATTCGGAGCTTCGAACGCGAAGCTACCGGTAACATATCGATTCGAAGGTTCGCAGTCTTCGATTAAGAGGCACACTAGCGCTCCTAGCGCGCTTCACAACAAACTGACCCTTTTAATCGAAGGTATCGAACCTTCGAAGCGAAATGTGTTCGCAAGCTTCGAACTCGAAGGGCCGAAACCTCGAATGCAAGGTCTCGGACTCGCTGTGCAAGTAAGCGCCTGGCAACTCTCAGGCAGGCCTAAGTTGAGTCCGGCCTCGACTCCGGCTGGAGCGGCCGGCCGGCCGGAAGCCACAAGGTGGCCGGGAAACCAGCCCGGGGATGAGACCAGGATGAGACATCACGCCCTCACCGTCCTTACCCCTTTAATTTTTAATATAGCTCTCTCGGACGCAGTCTGTCTTCTCAGAAAAGTAGTTTTTTAGGCTGTGCTTCACCTATGTCCTCACTTACGGCCCCCTATACCTGAAATTATCTTTTTAGCGCTAAGTTGACTCCTTTGCCGGCGTGGTCGGTGAAACAACAGAAGGCCGTCTGCAGACAAGCCCAGAATAAATACTGACGTAATTTAGGGACACTCAATATTTACCGAAGTGGAACGTGTTTGCAGGGGGTGTGCTGTGTTTGCTGCTCGGTGCTTTCTGGTGTGGTTTTCGTTGTTTTGTGGCCAGTGGCAGGGAGTTAACTTGACCTGTTTCTTTATTTAATATACATTTCGCACTTGAGACGTAAAAACGTACGAAACTTAGAGCTAACAACACTTTAAGCTGCGCACCTCGCTTGTTGTCAGTTTGAGGGATATGAAGTTTATTTTTTATCATTACTTTGTTTTACGGAGCTTGTTCCCCAGTGTGCTGTGCACCAACCCGTGTGTTAGGGAAGGTGAAGTCCTGTTTTCATCTGTCAAACTTCAGATGCCTCGAGCGCAACGTAAATAATAAAGCCTTCCCCGTAGTAAGATGCATGACTTTAGTTTCCTAGTCGGGAACTTCAGTATATGCCCCCGGCGCGGATGTTTTCAGACTCTTGGTTCGTTTCTAAACGCTGTATTTTGAGGTATGGTCATTATCGTAGACAACTACTGGTAAAAAAATTTACTAAATTTTTTTCAAGGGTTCTTTTCTTTTTACAATGAAAAATAATGGTCATTTGGATAAACTGGTCAAAAATTAACGAGACTAAAACCACTTGGTGCCTTGGCATAGCAATTGTTATGAAATTACCATCAAAACGTGCGGCAAAATTACCGGTTTCCCAAAACGAAGATGTTGCTCGTAATTAAATCGTCATAACACGTGGAATGAGATCAGAAGCACTGCATCAGGGATTAGAACGAAGTTAAAAGCAATAATACATAGACCGTAAAGTTTAAGGTTCCGGGAACGCTTGTTGCATCGTTACCAGCGACAGAGCCCTGCAAAGAGTGAGCTATGTGGTATGGGAGCCAGTAGAGGGAGACAGAGGGATACGCTTGCTCCTGAGTGAGAGTGAGATGGGGCTATGCTTCGCTGTCTTAGCTCGCTGTTCAGGCCTGTAACCAGCGAGTGAAAAGACGGCGTCATTAGCTCCACCTGAAAGTGAAGGAGAAAGGAATATGCTTGGCTGGAAAAGTTTACTTGAGAAGAGATGATTGGCCGAAAAATAAAGTAACTGCAACTTGAACTATATTTAAACGTCAAAAGGACGCCCCGGCTATGCTTTGACGTCCGCGGGATACCGGCCTACAAACGAGTGGATCCCTCTTCGCTCTGCTGACTTTAGTGCTTTCAGCTGAGCGCATCACGAGGTGCATTAGCCGCACTTTATGTTCAGAGGACAAGCGATGCAGATCGTTCATCGCCTGCTTATTTTATGTAGACAGACGAGGCGGAAATAACTGTCATTCAACCAGTTTTTACGAAAAATACCCGAGGCTATTTCTTTTTCACGTTAATAGTGCGATTAGTTTTTTCATCACAGTTAATTGCAATGTTCGTCCCAGTTAAGAGTCATCAATATGTCCTAATTACAGTTTGCAAGCAAAGAGAGTGCGTGTGGTATTTTCGAGCTTCAATCGCATTAAGCGTTAATTAATCACCGCATGTATGATGAAAGTTTCATTCCACTCTTTGTCAGAATAAAATCCTAAATTCGAATCCTTCACCTGTATTACCCCTATTTGAGTTTAAAATCTGATGCAGCAGTAATTAATATCGGTTACTGAATGCATGAAATGTGTATAAATCTCTGAAATCTCGTCCAGAGTGCAGTCTAAGTATGCTTAGCCCTTTGTGATCCCGTCAGGAGATCGCATGCACGGTAAAAACGGATCCTTTAGATTCGAGGAAAGTAGCAGCTGGCCTGACTCCATGCGTTGGGCTCATCCCTCTGTCCTTGAATTTCAAGGGACTGTTTTCGCGGTGCAGGGCGTGTCTTATCCTCGCTCTGCCTCTGTCGGGTGCACCCCGCCGAGGCCTTTCATCTTGCCCTTTTTATGTCAGGTATTCTTCCCTGGGCCACCAGCCTCACTGTACTGCGGTCACAAGACTTGCCCCTAATATCAACTGAATCCTGTTTGCCTCTCTGTTTGCCCAGGTGAGGACCCCGCTCAGCTCAGCGGCCAAGGCAGTGTGACGTCATTGTCGACGTCTCCGGGATGAAGCCCCATGGACATGCCTTGGAGAATATTGCTTCGGAGGACGGCCGCCTCCGCGTTGAGGTATACGTTGAGGGTATGGACCCGCCGAGACGTGGCGGGGGGAGGGGGGGGGGGGGGGGGGGGGGGGGGGGGGGGATCTCTTGTAATATAACCATGGACGACATTGGCGCGATGGTCAGAACGAACCATTTAATGGTTTACGGTTAATCCAGTGCAAAATTTATGGTTGTAAAGATAATATTAGAGTAGAAGTATAACCATATTTGGTTTAGGGCGATCATACTTTATGATAGTCTCTGCGTCAACAATACAGTAGTTCTCTGGGTGTGGTGGACACAGCAGTATGTCATAGACGAATTTATGTTGAGGTCGATTTGCACCGACTGTCTATTGGAGCCACTGGAGACTGGCCCACTTCCCTCCGGGGTCCCTGCGGTGTCTTGACTGGACTACAATAGAGAGCTGATTACGAAGCATTTTCTTCGCGGTACAAAGCTTTTCCTTTGTGAAACGAGGATACTGCGCACTTACGAAGTGAAGCTTCGTAATACGTATGCTTGAATGAAACGGAATTAAAGTCTTCGTTCCACTGTCACAGGGAGGATCAAACCTTGCAGATTCCCCTGTACCACCCACTTCGCCGCGCGTAGTCATCATCGATTTCTCAAGCCTCGATGGATTTAGTGGAGTTGTTCTTTGAAGTTCTAGTAGCTTTATGACAAACAGAGGATCGGTTCATTCCAACAACTATTCCGCGTCTGATCAATTATAATTATACAGAAATACTAACCCATGATATCTCAAATTTGAAATTTAAATTATCCAATTGCTAACTTGGACAGCTCGAGCCCACTTCCCGCTTGCTGTGGTTAGTTTTGTGGTTCGTGTACAGCCTGGGCGGCCCCCTGTGAATAACTAGGGGTGTTCTGCAACAGATTGGCCGCGACCGAAAAGCAAGGCGCAGTGATCCTAAACAAGAACAGAGCAGCAATTAATTCCGCACTTAATAGGCTTAGATGAGATAGGAACATCGCCAGGATCGGTCCCTTGTTGTCCTCCTTTTACATACTCTATGCCTGTAGAGAAAGACCAAAACACAGAATCAGACACAACCAACCCTGTCAAGTATTAAAAAGAAAAAAAATATTTTTGAACGTCATTTTGAGACTTATTTTAAAGTAAGCTGGAGACTACAAGTGTTTTGGATAGGTCTCAAAATGACCTTCAACTATCTTTTTGCAGGTGTTTTGCGGGTTACCTGTGTTACCGATAACCTACGTCTTTTAGTTTTTCCGTGTGTTTTTGTCGTTGTTTCAAAAGTGATAAGAATGTTCCAGAACTAATTTTTCCGCAGTGTTCCGATTATTTGTATCGGGAATCTGTCAACTCTATTTTGACGCGGTACGCTGCGGTTGACATCGCGAACACTCCTACCATGCAGAGCCAGCGTCCAGGGTGTAGTCCGGCCAGCAGGCTAATGTACGTTGAGTACGGCTCTCCACAAGCGTTCCGATGTGACACCGCTCTTTTGGCAAATAGGTTGTTGCATGGTTTAGTGCGCGTTGTTCTGGTGTAGACACGGCGTGGCGTGGAGTGGCGTGGCGCGGCGTGGCGCGGCGTGGCGTACTTCCACAGCGGCGGCCTCTCTACCCCAGCACTTCGCACGGCTGGCCGCGCATGCAGTGGATCGCTTGCAGCAGACAGTTGGCTGCGCGTCGATCGCGAGCAAAACATTCCACTAGGGATCAAGTCTGCGCGCGGGGCGGCGCGGGGCAGGGCGGGGCGGGGCGGGGCGTTGAGGGCAGGCGGGGTGGAGGAGGATGTAGCGTGTATCACTCAGATGACGTCATCTGCATCGTAAAAGGGACTGCAAAAGACCCTCGGCGACGCTCGGAAGGGCGGCCACGCTCTGGGGATAGGGCGAAAGCAGGGCAGCAGCGGAGGAAGGGAAGTGGCGGGGAGGGGAGGGGGAGGGGAGGGGGAGGGGAGGGGGAGGGGGGGGGG
>CABIKL010000415.1:0-23146 GCA_902196195.1 Aptinothrips rufus
CAATGGGAGCCCGTCCTTGACAGGGGCACCGATAGGCCACCCATTCGACTGTCCTGTATTAGACTGAACACCCGGTACGTACCGAGGACTGCCTCCCCTTCGGCGTCCTCCTCCGGGGCCGTCGCCGCAGCTCGCCGTGCTCCGCCTCGGCGTGCCGCACCCAGTCCGCGGGGCTGAAGAAGGTCAGGTTGCAGAGCTCGCAGGACAGCGGCGAGAACATGAGCTCCTCGCCGCGCTCCGAGCCCCGCTCCGAGCCCCGCTCCCCCGCCTCCATCGCCTCCTGCGGCGACAAACACTCGTCACGACAGAGACACCAGATTAACATTTTGAGAAATTTGTACTTGCGCCGTGAAATCTTTTGGTTATACTAGCCCGCCACATACGCCCGCGCCCGCCTGCCCGCTCGCCTGCTGTCACCGGGCTAGTCTAACTTCAAGATTTCACGGCGCTGGCCAGCCACCCTGTATGTAAGCGTTCAACTCACACTTCTCAAAAGTCTAGCTTGAACTCTGCGGAACTACTTGCACTGAGTTTCTTACTCATTTTGCAAATATGCACACTGATATCATACACTGTTCACTACGAGGGGTCAGTCACTCGGCCATAATTTGTACAAAGGATTACATGATTACATTGTTTACATCGGATTACGGCGAATAAAGTCAACAATTGAGCTGAAATTTTTGTGTTTCCGGTCTGTTTATGACGATTGCAGTACGAAATGGCTCCGGTAATCATCATTTTCTTTCAAAAACGAAGTAAAATATCAATATTTGTAATAAAATTACTGAAAGTTTGTACACAATGATTACATCACTGCCTGACCTCTCGGTTCACCAGGAAAAGTATATATCTTTGGAAGTAAACTAAGTAGGCTACACTTTTGTTTTGCCAGCGTCGGCTAAAACATCAGATGCTCGGAGACGTTCTTGTGTTCCGGTACGTACCGGTTTCACCCGCAGCTCGGCGGGGACGTCGTCCATGAGCGCCTCGCGGACCTCGGACTCCATGTCCCACTCGACGGGCTCCTCCTTGATCCTCATCTCGCCCACCACCAGGCTGGTGAGCGCGCCGATGCCGTCCAGGATGCTGCGGGTGTCCGCCAGGTCATTGTCGCTTTCACTCACTCGCTGCTTGGCGTGCACCCGCCTCTGCTGGCCGCTAGTCCTCTCACTCTCTCTGTCCCTCTCCCCGTTCCTACTCCTCTGTTTCACTCTCTCCGTCTCGCCCTCCCCCGCAGCGTCGTCGTCCTCCCCCCTCGCGCTGCTCAGCCTGTCCTCCTGCGACTCCTCGGCCTCCTTCTTGGTGACCGGGGCGGGCTGCTGCTCTTCGGGGCGCTCGCTGGCGGCCACCCTCTCCACCCTGGGCGCGGGTCGCTGCTGATCGCGGGGCTGCTCGTAGTGGGCGGGCAGTCCGTTGGTGGCTGGCCGGCTGGCGGGCCGACTGGCGGGCCGACTGGCGGGCCGGCTGGAGGAGGTGTTCGGGGAGGAGGCGGCCGCGGCCTTGGAGGTCGAGGCCAGGTGGTGCCTCCGCGACCAGGGCCGCCCCTCCCGGCGCCGCTGCTTCAGGTCGGCCTTGCAGTCGCGGTAGTCTTTGATGCCGCGGCGAGCCAGGCGGGAGGCGTTGAGGGGCGGCCGACCGGGCGGCCGACCAGGCCCCCGAGAGCGCGGCGCCAGCGCCCGCCGCTCGGGGTCCTCGTGGCCCACCGCCCTGCCGCCGCCGCCCTCCTCTGCCGCCCCCGCCGCCAGCCCCGCCGCCAGCCCCGCCGCCAGCCCCGGCCCGACCTGCGTGGCCGCGGGGTCCATGAAGTGGCGGTGCACGGCGGCCGACGCGTACTCCTCCCTCGCGCTGCGCTCGGCGCTCCTCTCCGCGCTGCGTTCGGCCCTCGGCTCGGCCCTCGGCTCGGCCCTCGGCTCGGCCCGCCGCGTGTAGCCCTGCAGGGCCTGCAGCAGGTGGTGCTGGTGCGGGCGGCTGGGCGCGCGGGGCTGGCCGTGCTGGGACGGCTTCCACAGCCCGCGCACCTTGAGGATGTCCCCCGCGCGCAGCACCGCGCCCAGCTGCGCGTTGGGCACCGTCGCCTCGCCGCTGTACATGTACTTGATGAGCACGCACAGCGCGTGGTAGGTCACCTCGGGCGGCATGATGACCACGACGGGCAGGTGGTTATGCGCCACCAGCGAGCCCGCACCCAGCAGCCGCTGCTGACACACGTTCATCATGAGCATCAAAGAGGGGCGTTGAAAGGAAATTTCGAGGGAAACATAGCCCCAGTGAGAAATTGGTTATTGGTTATCGAAACAATGTCGATTCGATATCGTTTCGACATCAAATTTATCGAATCGATATCATTTCGATATATTTTTGACGAACTATTTCTCACTGGGGCATAACAAGAAAAAACAAAACTTAGATTCTTGTGCAACTAACCCAAAAACAAAGGGTAAGAAAAAAAAAAAAAAAAAACTTTATCTTAGATCATTTTGAAATTAATTACAAAATGCGTTTCGTACCTTCCTGGTTATTTTGGAACAGGTCTCAAAATGACCTCGGAAAAGATGTTTTTCTTAGTTTTGGGTTTGAGTTGCCTCAGAATCTCGGTTTTAGTTTTTCCGTGTACCGATCAGTATTATTCCGTGGACCCTCCGCATGGCGTGCCCACGACAACGAGACATACAGTTAAAATGGAATCGACCGGGTTCGAACCCAGTTCCTCGAGTGGTCAATTTTCCCAACCACCAAAACGAACCGAATGAAAGTTTCCCCTCACCTGCAAGTAGACGGAGCTGGCCGCCAGCACGAAGCGGTGGCCGGAGATGTGACGGCCGTCCGCCGTGCTGAGCACCACGTCGGCGAAAGTCTCCGAGTGAAGCAGCGTGGCGACGCAGGCTTGCATATGCGCCTCGAAGCTGTGCCATTTCAGCTGGTAGCACTCGGGCTCCATGCCTGCAACAAGTCCAAGTTGACAGTTGTACTTCACAGAGTGGGCGGTGATCTATTCCCTTTGTGAGAGCTCACACGCTCGTCCCGCGTTTCCCCATATCGTCCACGTATGAACGGAATCGAGCGATCGGTAGATTGGTAGAGTGCAGTCGTACACCGCGCACGGCCCGCCCCGCTCTGCGCCACCCCACCCCGCCACGCCCCGCCCCGCCCTTCCCCGCCCCGCCGCGCCCTGCCCCGCCTCCAGGCCAACCCACCCAGGCTAGGCCCGGGCGAACAGACTCGGCTCGATCGATTTCCCATGGCATGGGCGAGATCGGCTTGGAACCCTTAGCCTCGATGTCCCGCGCTTTGAAGCCGATCCCGGTCGATCCAGACACCACAGCTCGCGTCTACCTCGTGGACCGAGGGAGACTGTGAACTCCCAGCATCTCCTCAGCCCAGGTTGGGGTGCAGATCATCTGAACGATCTATACCAGCAGCAAAGGCCTATCTGGAAAGCGCGCGCTGACAAAGCCCATCTGGGGACAGTGATAGGCCTTTCCTGCTGGGATAGATCGTAAAGATCTCCTGCTGTTCGCTTGGAAAGCAAAACACTATTTCAAGAGAGACGCTCCGATCCTCTTGTTGGCTATTTTGCATACCACCGTCCCGTCACAATGAGAGCCGGCGTTTACGAGCTCAGCTGCAGCAGCTGTGTTCGAGCAGAGGACGAGGGAAGGGGGGACGAAAGGGGGTGCATACCCAGCATGTGACATTGTCTTCACGCTACGAAACCGAAGAACAGTTTTCGGCAAAATGAATGGATGAGATATCAACGGATTCTTCCTTCGCCCAAATCACGTTCGGGAATAATGTAGTACTTTTCGTGCGACCTCGAATGTTTCTGAGTATAAAAACATCCCGAATGTTTGCCAGTATAACTACTTCCTAAGATGTTTGCCTTTATAGTCTTGCCAAAGTGAAACAAATTTCGGTTTAATTTACCTGAAATATGCCCAAAATTTGTTCTAAATTTAAGCAAAGCTTTATATTTAATTAGAACAGATTTCTGTTCAGTCCACTCTATGTTCATCGTTGAAAACAAATTTAATTTAAAATAGAGACAAATCGTAGATAAATTTCGGAGAAAATTTGGCGAAATTTGTTTCACTTAAATTTCTTTCCAAAAATTTATGTAAATTTGTAAGAAATTAAATTTTAATTTGTCCTATTTTTATTCGTTTCACACATTTCACACACGCCTCCCGCCGGGTTCGCCTTTAGGTACGTACACGTAGAGGATCACCTGCTAGGCGAGCTCACTGGAGGGCTAGTGACTGCATCGCGTCGTGTGATTGGAGGTGAGGGTGGGCAGAGGCTGGTGGGCAGGCTGGTGGGATGGGACGCCAGAGAGTCCATCGGAGCTTTGACGCTCAGGGCGGGCGGGAGGGCGGTCGCACGGACGTGGCGGGCTCGTAGTCGGGTGGGCAGGGTGCGTGAAGGGTGTGGCGCGGGCAGTGGCAGCAGAGGAATCTGGCGGGAGTTGCGGGGCGCGGCGGGGCGTGGCGGGACGCGGTGGGGCGCGGCGGGGCGCGGCGGGGCGCGGCGGGGCGCGGCGATGGGGCGTGGCGGGGCGCGGGGGTGCGGCGAGCATTGCGCGCGTCTTGGATGGTGGCTGGTCCTGGTCCCATCGATCCAAGCGGTCGATACAGCCCGTATTGAGCGCGGCTAGCTCTGCAGGCTCCCTGCCCTGCCCTGCCCTGCCCGGCCCTGCCCTGCCACGCCATGCCGCACCGCGCTGGTCCCGCCGCTCCAGGGCCGGGCCGCACCCGTGTGACCTCACCAGGGAGTGGACGGACACGGCGGAAGTGAGCGGCACCGGATCACTTGTAAGGGACGCCATCCCGTCCGCACACTTCAACATGGAGCCAAGACGAGGAGTCGCCGAAATGGTCAATTTTTACAAAATACACGTCAAAACCTGCATTCTTAAAGAAACTAAGGTCAAAAGAAGCCTGCGCATGAATTAAATTTACTTTGTTGTTTCCAGAATCCTTTGCCACAGTCCAATAGGGTATTCCAATGGAGCCTGAAACGGAAGTCTGTGTACCTCCGCTTGTTCTTCGACTTCCGTTTCAGGCTCCATTGGAGTACCCTATTCAGACAGGCCGTGGTATTGAGGCTGATCAGCGAGACGTCCCCCCCCCCCTCTCTCTCTCTCTCTCTCTCTCTCTCTCTCTCTCTCTCTCTCTCACTCTCTCTCTCTCTCTCTCTGTATCTTCAGGATTGCATCCTGACTAGCTGCTTTGTCACAACATCTGTGTCGTGAGTACCTATCTTCAAACGCCAAAGTCGTCTCGTCAATCCATGAATCCTTCTTTCTCACTGACAAGTTCCACTTAATTTCGATGCAATTTCGATTCGAAGCGTACTATTACTGGTGCAAAAACAGCCGGCCTGCATCCCGAGCCTCAAAGTCCATCTACCTAGCCATACTCCACGCTGCCAGCCTCCAGCCTGCTTGCAGCCCGAACCACGCCGCCGGACCGCTGATGGCCGGGCCTAAGGCCGGGCCTGGCCAGTCCGGCGGCGGCTGTCCATCAAAGAGGTCCATGCGCTGCACACTGATGACAACAATGGTGAGGAAGCGGAGCACATTGCCGCGACGACGAGAGGAGAGCAGCAGCACCAGCAGGAGCAGCAGCAGCAGCAGCAGGCACAGCGATCGATCAAAACAGGGCGGAGGGAGATGTATGCAGCAGCACCGCGACCAGCCAACAGGGGAAGGGGGGAGAGGGGCAAGCAGGTACTGTATCGGTTTGAAACTCCGATAGGCTCGCGCAGTGGATACAGGGGACGTGTGTACAGCGCTGGTGAGGAGGGGGGCGGGAGGAGGGGGGGCACCTGCATCTGGGGCGCTGCACTGATGTACACGGTCCATGCTGTCGTGACTGTACAGGCCCGGATCCAGTGGCTCGGGTGGAGAGATTGGAAACGCGAAAGATGAGCGAGCTTTCTGCTTCTGACGCCAGTTGCAAAACTAACTATCTTAACCAGCAATTTTATCCATCCAAAACCATGATGACTTGCACCAATGGGAGAATTTCGGCTTATAGTAATCACAATCAAAACACGGAGCGTGTTCGGTTATCTTTTTCTTGAGAATTACCTGGACACAGCAAAAAATCAGATCCCTTCTCTTGATAATACCGGCAACAGTCTTTCATCTGCATCCATATCGCAGCAGGCACTTGTCGCTTCCTGTATGAAAAACTGCCTGTAGCTAGTTGGCCAGTATGCGTTCGCAGGAGGCGAGGAGGTGTGCGAGATGTGGAGTGACATTCAAAGTGCAGGCAGTGACTCGGTTTGAGTGGCTGCATTAGCGACGAGGAAGCGGGTGCGTCAGACACTATAATGTGCCATAGCTATTCCAATGATAGCCAGACCGGATATAAGAAAAACAAAACGACACGGCGAAGGGGGGAGAGGGGTATTCCCGCTGCAGCTCCCCGCTCCCCCGCTCGCCGTGTCGTTTTGTTCTTCTTGTTTCCGGTCTGGCTATCATTTGGAATACCCTATTATGGCCAACATGACAGGACGTGAATACCCACAGAGAAAAATGAAAATCCAGAATCTGGAGCAACCCAATCAAGGAAACAAAAGCAAAAAATATTTTTCAATCTGCTATTGAGACCTATTCAAAAATACCAAGAAGCTTCGAAACGAGCTTTGTAACAGGTGTCAAAATGACATCAGCAAAAAAATAGAACAATTGTATTTCTTATTCTTGCTGTTTTGGGGGAAGGGTTGCCCCAGATTCTCGGTTTTGGTTTTTCTGTGCCATTTCCTGCGCCCCGTCCTGCATCCATTGCACGCATCAGCACGAGCACCATAACACCATAACCTGTAAGGACATACGTTATCCGTCTTCCGAGCCGCCATTTCGCTGATACTTCCGACTTCTAAACAAAGCTAGTGGACTGAGGAAGCTGTGATGACGCGGAGTTGTAGAAGGGAACCTAGGCACGCAGCACAAAAACCTGTGCGTGTAGAGTTATTGACAGCAGCAGATAATCTCATCTCATATGTAACTATGCCAGCCTCCTGTCGCCGGCGGTGAGAAGAGGTGGCAAAGGTTAGAAGAGGCGGGCGGGCTGAGGCGGGGTGAGGTGTGGTGGGGTGGGATGGGGCGGACCGTCGATACCGACCCGACCGGCGCCGAGGCGCGAGGAGGCCTGGTCTGGTGGTCCACGAGGACCAGCAGCATCATCTTCCTCATGATGCGACATCTGCAGCTGTATGTGCCCCGCCGCGCTCCTGCCCCCTGCTCGAGGATTATGATCCTGTGCCGAGGGGACTTAAAACAGTAAACGTTTGGAGAGAGTTTTAAAAATTGGGAAAACTAAAAAATGCGGGAGGTGGGAAATGGTTGACTTTAAATCCCACGTCCAGCTGCTGTCTGCACGCCCCACCCGGCGACGCGTATTCGCAGGGCGCGCATTTGGGGGCGAAGGGGGCGAGGCTTCGAGGGGCGGAACGGGGCGGGGCGGGGCGTAGCGGAGCTGGGAAGGGAGGGAAGCAGAGACGATGTTGACGACATGGTGTTGTTGTGGCGCTCGCTCTAGCTCGCTCTGGCTCGCTCAGCTCAGCTCAGCTCACCTGCTTCCTGCGGCTCTGCCTTGGGCACCGGCTGGGGCACCGCACTCGGCGCGCGGGGAGCCAGGCCGGGCGCCAGGCTGGGAGCCACGGCTGCTGTGTTGCTGCTGGCTGCCCCCTACCCGACGGCCGGCGGACCAGGCTGGGCCCTCCTGCCCTGGTCCTGACGTCTTTTCGCGGTCCTGCGCAGCATCCACGACCGCTGTCCGCGACGACGGAGAGGTGCTCGAATGGTAAACACAAGACAGGGCGCGCAGCGCCGCGCCACGCCACGCCGCGTGCTCAGAGGGGAGGCCGTCCAGAGACGCCCAGCACGCCGCGCCCCCGGGTCCGTCACGACACGCCGCGCGACACGCGTGCAGCACGGAGCTGTGTCGGCGCGCTTCTGAGCTGCGTCCCAGCACGGAGCCGCTCGCATCGCCATCGCGTCTGCCGAAAATCGATCAACTGTTCTTTCATTATCGATTTTGGGGGGTTAGGTTGGCGCGAGGAGCTCGGGAGCGGGATCGGCGGCGGGCGAGGCGAGGCGACGCGGTGTGGCGTCAGGGGCGCGGGGGAGGGCTGTGGGCGGCGCGGGGCCCCAGGGGGGAGGGGGTGGCGGCTGTGGTGGGGCGTCATCGGGCCCCCGCGTTGGGGCGCTGTGCGGCGTGGAGTGGCGTGGCGAGGCGTGGCGAGGCGTGGCGAGGCGGATCGGCCAGAAAGGGTAGGACGAGAACAAGCATGCTATCGAGATGGCGGGTACAATATCGACAAGAGGTGCTGATGCTGGCTTCGGTTGCTTCCGCCGTCCAGCTGGGATTGAATTGCAGAACAGCATGCAGCATCCTGACGAGTCCCCCCCCCCCCCCCCCCCCCTCCCCAGGCCCCTCCGTCCCTACGCCGCAGTCTCCTGACTTCCTCTTCCTCTATCATCAGTCGCACCACGGTCACTGTTTTCGTCCGTATCCGCTTTCGAGCACAAGGACGCCATGCTGACGTCCTCGTGAAGTCTTATCTTCTGACGTCTCCAAAACGTCAAAGCAACCCCTCGCGGTGACGATATCAGGACGTCAGGAAACGTCAGGATGAAATTTTGGTGACGGAAAGAGAACGGCTTATCGGCGTATTCCATAAGTTATATTCGGTCAAAAGTCGGTGCTTTTCTTTTCCAGCTGGGAAACTTAAACTCTTTGAGACATCAAAGATCTGGAGCATGCCAAGGACAGTGCAAGACAGATAACGGGAAGTGACAGGGAATTTCTCGATTTCTCATATCTGCTAGTATACGCTAGTCTCTCTGCGACCATGTGAAAAGGTATCTGCTTGTATGGGAACTAAACCTCCAGAAGACAAGTGTAAAGAAATAAGCTCTGTCGTCCTTAGCTTTCCAAATAGAAACAAAAATTTTAAGCAATATTTTATTTTTCAAGGTAATTTTTGGCTCATGCGAAACGTTATTTAATTTCCGTACAGTCTGTTGTTTCATCGGCTGAATTTATCAGGTTTGTTAAACTGCTTTTTTCTTCTTCCTGGTGCTCTTCTTGTCCCCTCACCTTGTGATTGCAGAAGTTCTAGTCGATCGTGGACTAGAGGCACCTTGCTAAAATTTGTGTGAATTTTAGGAAGTTAACCTACACATCAAAATGTCAGGTTGGAGAGCTGCTGGTCTTAAGTAAGTGTCGTATTCGGTGCATTGATTCTCTTTTTCGTTGGCATTTTAATACCGCAGAAACCAATTTTACCGTTTTAACCTTGATGGTCAGACACCTTTGGTATCAGTGCAGTCGATTCGTCCTTTCGTGTATTAATGTCGTTCAAGATGATCAAACAATGAGTTCATCGTAACGTCGCTCGATTGATCATATGTGCCGTAATTATATACGTCCATTGATCCGAAATATTTCGTCCATGATGCTGCGGCTCCTCGTATTACAACCTCTTCCTTGTTCTTCCAGCTACATCCAATATTCAGAGATCGCTGCCAAGCTCGTAAGGCAAGCATTGAAGCCCGACCTCCGCGCCGCAGCTTCCAAACGAGATGATTCCTCCGTCAGACTAACCCCGTGGAAGGACGGAAAGCCAAATAGTGAGTTCTTGTTCAATAGCGTAATCAACCTTCTGCGTATCAGAACAATTATATGTATCTGTGTTGGTCAGTTAACTTTGTCCTATCAAATCTCCTTATTTGAGAGTATATGTGATAGCACTGAGTAAATTGATGTCAACTATAGCATAATTTGTCCTCCGAAATGACTCCTTTCTTTATTAATTTCTATGCTCCCTAATGAGTGGGTTTAGAAAAGCAGAATATCCGTACTCTTGCTGAGTCGAAAATGTGCTTTGTTGCATTATATTCTGAAATAACTGAAATTAAAAATCCCTTTATTAAATTTTTAAAAGTTAACATTACGATCATTTGTGAATTTGATTTTCTTTTCAGAAATGAAATCCGTCTAAAAGGATTGCTGTCATTCATTTTTAGCAGTTTGAAAATGTTAACGACTTGCATATGTATTCACTGTACTCAATTTTATTTTTCTGTGTCTTTTGACATTTTAGCGGGGAAGCCTGAGTAACTCTTCCAGTGAATCAGTATGTACCGTGTGGGCTGTTTCAATCGCCTCGTCTACCAACTAATACCTAATCCCCTTTCTTTACCATTAGAAATTGCATGAGATCTGTCTGACACAAACCTGTCATGTTTGGTTTATTAACCTGAATTTCTTTTATCTCAGTTGTTTTTTTGTTTGTTTTTTTTGTATTTTTCACAAATTACTTACATTGTCATTTTTCAGGGGCTAATTTTTGAGAGCTCTCATCTGTTCTTAGAAATGGCTGTTTCTTGATCAGCCTTTGTCTATTTCTGTTGTCTAGAGCTTGAGACTACATTTTGATGTGATGTGTTTCAGGATCTGCAGCTTCCCCTTCAGAGTGAAGAGATTGACAAATGTACTGCCTAGGTTAGCTGCCTCATTCACCACGGGCTTTTATTGCCATTCAGAATTTTTAATGTGAATATATGTTATGGAAAAAGAATTAAATATCTTCATGCAATTGATTATGGTTTATTTGTTTATCATCTTCCTTGCTAGAAAGGTGTTTTCGGTCTGGGAAAAGTTTGTTTTCAAAGGAGAAAATTAGATTAAATAAAATTTAAGACAGGTACATAAATATATTTGTTCATTAGTATCTTTTACTGGTACAACTATCATATAGTTCTACCCCGTGCCCCCCGACCAAAGAAAAGGTTTTAGAAAGAGAAGAAAAAAGAAAAGATGACATTATCCTCTGAGGCATGCAAAGTGAAAATATTTTAACAATATATAGAGAAGTGATTTGGATGAAAAATGTTTTGCTGGAGGCCAGAAAGGAACTGGTAGCAGACAGCAGAGGACCTTACAAATGTGTTAAATACAGTGTTTTCATTCACAGCCAATGAAATTCAGGAACCCAAATAGCCCAGCCACCACTGAAACCCCAAGCACCAAGGTATTTGTAAATGCAGTTTTATATATAAGATCTTCAGTCTTCGACTCACTTATGTGTGAGAGAACATGGTGAACTTTATATTAATCGTTTTGGCACACCATCATTGGAGAGAAGGTGGCCATTACTATCCTGTATCTGCTTTGCCCCTTCACCGACCCGTGTATGGATTATATATTTCAATAGTCCATCATCTTGTTGCTGCATCCCCTTTGACCGCACAGCAGCAATTGTTTCCTAAAAAGATAATTCAAGATTACTAAATTGTTAGAAGATCTTCCACAGTCTTGATATTATAGTCCATGTCCCATACTAAAGCACCCAAAAAATATTTTTTTTTTAAAGTGAAATTATGAAAGATTATTATGTACAAACCTGCAAATTGCATGAGGGTATTGGGAGACCTTTCACAGTATTTTTTGACTCTTTTACTGGGAAAAAGCAGTTAATCAGTTCCATAATTTCTGCCACACAGGAATCCAAAAGATACAAGCAAGCATTTGGGCCTGCATCAAAAGTATAAGCCACCTGCAGGGCAGATAAATTGCACAATTAGCAGCTCAAAAATGTGTGGAAATACTGAAAAGTTATTTGAATAGCATCTGATTACTATACCAACCTTTGCAACACCCTTAACTTCATTATAAAAGTGTATCAACTCAACAATGGCATGTGAAACATCATTCATGTAAACAGCAGGTGGATAGGTATCTAAAGCCACAGCATGAAACTGATTGCTGTCCTTCATTGTGATCTCAGCAAAAGTAGTAAAGTCCTTGGTGCGAATAGCCTGTTTTTTCACCCAATAAAAAGAAGATTTGCCATTGCCTCATCATGATAGATAAATTTAAGTTTGAAAGCAAGGTGAAATACCTTCTCAATTGCAGCAATTCGTTGTGGAACACAGTGTGCCACACGATGCTTAAGTAGTTCACTCGTCTCAACAGATCGCTGCATACCTGACGTACTGCTAACTTTCTTTTTCTTATCATTCACCTGAAAATAGACCAAAGAGCATTTAAGGTATTATTCTCACTGATATTTTGCAGACAGAGATTGCTATGTAAGTTGAAATAATATTGTGAACTTACAACTAAAATTAGCACTCGCATTTCTGGCCAGTGAGTTTCTGGCACAACTTGTCTAGCAAGTGAGTCTGCTCCATCTGTAGCACAACCCATGTGCCATCGAACAAAGCCTCCCTCTAAGCTACGGCATGCGCTCCCAGAGCCCTGTCGGGCTATTCCGGATAAATCTCCGCTTATGTTGTACAGTTTGGCTAACGTATAGACTAAGAAAACAGTTTAAAAATGAATTAGTAAATTTTATATTTTTAAGCAAATTTATAGAGTTAAGATGTTTCTTTTACCAAAACACGCATATCCTGCGGCTGAAGAGGCAAGTCCAGCAGCAGTGGGAAAATTATTTTCTGAACAAACATGGATATGCCACTTTAGAAGCTTCTTATCGGTGCCATCTTGTTGTGCCCGCCTCTGAACTAAGAAATTGAAAAATTAATGTCACTTCAAAAATTTCTAAATGTGATTAAAGAGAAATTCCCTTACTTTCTTGCAAACATGACTGCAAGCGAACATTGTCAAAGGATTCTTCCCTAGAAATAAAAAGAAAAAGCAAACCTAAAAGTACTTTGCACGTTGAATTAAAATTTACAAGTATAATGTCCTCAGCTCACTGTCATGTTCAAAGATCAAACATCCCAGGTAGCTCGAATTGCAAATTTTGATTCATCTTTAAGAGCTGTACTCACTTCCCATTGAGCCAAATCCTGTCCTTCACAAAGTTTGGACTGGCCATAATTGTAGTTTTGGCATGCATCTGTAATATAAGAAAGGGAAAGGAGTAGAAGTCAACCCATGAATGTTACAAGTGTAACTTATGATGTATACTTCAAAAAGTAAGAGAAAAAAGGGGAAGTTTACTAAAATGTACAGAGAAATTTCATTTACCTCATCCATGGACAGAGTAGCACTTAAGGAGTCATTTAAGGGAATTATCAGATCCTCATTTTTCTTCCCCCCTGCAAGTAAGGAGTCATCAAAAGGAAATTTTTAACACTATTTTAAGCAGCCTTCTTTAGCTATTTAAATATTCTGTTTCATACTTACAATATTTGATCACAGCAATATTAACAGGAGCTATGCATGTAACAACTGCCATTATGCTAGTTTAAGTAAATAAAATGTATATGCAGCAGTCTTCAGGCAAGGGCGCTCCTCACTCCCCGGCTTCAACTTTCACACTACTCTCTTTTTCTCTCGCCTCTCTCCCTTCCCTATATTCCGGAGCTTGCGTTGCCGGTTGCCGGTCCCGCCCTGTGCACGAAGAGAGAGAGAGAGAGAGAGAAACTCGAACACTAACCTAACCTAACTTGAGGGAAAGCCGGGAGGGGAGGAGAGAGAGGGGAAAGGAAAGTGGAAGGGAAGAAGCTGCGGGGTAGGGGGAAAGGAACCCCATTCTAAAGTTTAAAAAACACCAAAAGTTAAAACTATTTCTTTAGATGTCTTAAAATACGGTTGCTGGGAACAAAAAACAAATTTTCTTAACTAAAACATTATTTTTTTATTACAAGCGGCAAGTGTCCAGCGGCAGTTATGGCTAAATACGAGAAGATTAGTACGTTCTAAAATTATTTACCGTTGCACAAAATTTCATCTCACTGAGCAGAAGTACGGAACGGCAACAAACACTAGTGAGAGGGCTTCGGCTCAGCTGCAAGCAGGTGAGAAGGTTAGGATTCGTTCAACGTTTCTGTAGTTTGCCTAATGCTTGTGGTTCTGTTTCTTTATAGCTATTCTTTCCTTCGTTCTATCAACTGACTCATACGCACAGAAAATTGGGAATTTGTGCTGAGGGGATGGCTGTTGCTAAAAGTCTTGTTGGAATACCTCCCATTTACATTCGCCTTTTGTCATTATTTCCATCAGAAATAAACCTATGTTTTGCGTACGGATCTGGTGTGATGAAGCAATCAGGGCCGAGCTCTAAAAGCTCAAACATGATAGATTTGATATTTGCTGTGAACGACTCGGTGACTTGGCACAAGCACAATATTGAAATGAACCCAAGTCATTACTCTTTTTTGAAGTGGCTTGGTGAGAGTTCTGTTGCTGCCTATCAAGATCGTTGGGGCGCAAAAGTGTATTTTAATACTTTAGTGCCGATACCCTCAGAAGACGTTGTAATTAAGTATGGAGTCATTTCCCAGGCCGCACTTGTGTCTGATTTATTAGATTGGAGTGAGCTTTATTTGGCAGGGCGTTTGCACAAACCAGTTATGATCGTGCGACCAACAAGTGATTCTGAGTTACGCACTGCTCTTCAAAAGAACCTGCACAGTGCTGTTCACAGTGCTCTGCTATTGCTACCTGAACATTTCACTGAGAAACTTTTATACAAAACAATAATTGGGTTGTCCTATAACGGTGATTTCAGAATGATATTTGGAGAAGATAAAAATAAGATTCAACACATTTTAGATCCTCAATTTGAAATGTTTCAACAAATGTATAGGCCTATCATCAAAAGTCTTCATGATTATGTGGACGTACAAGAGTCTGGGTTATGTTGTCAAGATCCAGGGACACTTGCAAAGCTGCATCATCTAAATCAATTGCCTCGAGCACCTCAACGAGCCCTTGTTCGCTACTGGAACCGAGGGAGTGGAAATCTACGTCAAGACACTGAAGATGTCCTGCGAGCTGTTGCTCATGATCCAGAATGTAGTTCAATATTGCAAAGTAGGCTTCAAGAAATTGTTTGGGCTTC
Organism: Aptinothrips rufus; assembly: GCA_902196195.1. Classification (NCBI taxonomy): domain Eukaryota; kingdom Metazoa; phylum Arthropoda; class Insecta; order Thysanoptera; family Thripidae; genus Aptinothrips; species Aptinothrips rufus. The sequence continues at coordinate 14,830 of CABIKL010000415.1, forward strand.
AAGTGTCAGGCAGAGTCTCAAGGGAATACTCACTGCTGGGATAGTTAAATCGGTTCAATATAGTGCTAAAAAGATTAAGAAAATGTTTTCTAGTTATAGACGAGAGTAGTAATATTGTTGATGTAAATTTTAGGTTAGAGCTTTTATGATTATACTGTGTGTTTCATATTTGATCTCCACCTTCAAAACATGGCATTGGTTGGATACAATGTGTTACATTAGAATTCTAGTGAAGTTATTTTAAAGATGTCTTTATTTATTAATCTTTCTCATTTTCGACGTATTTAAGATAGTGTGATTACACAGTTGCTTAAATTCTCAATTAAAAAATTGTTTATATACGTGTTCTGAAATCAATCTGAACCAATTAATATGACATCAAGTAGAAAAATACATTGGTTTATTCTGGAGTATCTTTCAGAATAGCCCAAAGTTGTTTCCAGAACTGTGCATTTTATTAGAAACTGACTGTAGGTGAATTTCTGTGTCAATGTACATTATTTTTAAAATTATAGCATCTAATAATGACATCTTTATACTAGTCATGAAAAGTAGAAGTTTTACAAAATCTTTAATTCTTTATGACTTAAGTTATTTGTAGCATCAAAACTTTTTTTTTTTCAACTGGTACTTAATTTTGGCTGAAATGCAACAAAGATAAATTGGACTTCCCTTGTATCGCATCTTTTATATTAATAAACAAGGATGTGTTCAAATAGTTACTGTATTTAAGTATTCACTCTCCTCGAATTGCCAACTAATGGAAACCTCAAAGAGAAAAGTGTGTCATCGACAACTGTGATCCTTGATTTTATGGACAATGTTAATTTGTTCCTCATGCATTGGCATTTGTTTCAGAGGTTTTCAACATGTCTTCTCGTGACATTGGTCCTGCCTTACCCCCTCATTTGAAGAGAAACCACAGAAGGTCTGATGAAGATCTAGGAGGTGGCTCGAGTAGTGTTTATGCTCAAGAAAGGAATAGTAACCTGGATCTACACAGAAATAAACATAAGGAAAAATATAGTGAAAGAGAAAGAAGAACAGACCGAGAAAGGGACTCCAGTAGGAGAAATAGACACAGAGACTCTGACAGATCTAGGGGATACTCAACCGGTAAGAACCAGAGTAGATACCATGAGACAAAAGCAGTTGAGAAGAAAGTCAAGCATAGAGAAGAGAAAGAAAGTCAACAAGGTTCTTCCAAACGCTCGAAACGTTCAAAAACTGATAGGACATACAATACTGACACTGAAGAGTCATCAGATGAAAATTGTACAACTGAGGACTGGTCAAGAGTGGCTGAGTCGGACAGTTCAAACAGTGGTCAGGAAGACACTCTGCAGACCTTGAACCAGCCGTCACCTGTCAAAAATCTCAAAAGTGACAGCACGGATGTTACAGTTGACCCTCTACCTGAAGTTGATTTCATGATGCCTGCATTACCTCCACATTTAATCAAAGGGTCATCCTCAACTTCAATTGAACCTTCCAATGATTCAGTCCATTCTGAGAATGCAGCTACCACAGCAAGAGCAGTTCAGAGAAGAAACAGTCCGCCATCTGTAGAAATAGGCCCAGCTTTACTTGCTCATTTAAAAGGCAGCAAAACAAAAGAAGAAGCAGATGACTTTGGTGTTGATTCGGATATTGGACCAATCCTGTCACCTTCCATGTTGAAGAAAGAGACTGATCTGACTAATCTTGTTAGATCTGCTCTCCCTGCTCACATTGAAAAAGTTCAGCTCACTGATGTGTGTCATCTTGATGACGAGTCGGGTATAATCAATATTGTTGGACCAGCTCTCCCTCCTCATCTTCAGAAAAAAGTTCTTGAAGGCGAGTCTGATCAAACCAGCATAGTTGGGCCAGCTCTCCCACCTAATCTAGAAAACGCTCAACTTCCAAAAATTCATGATGACAGACCGAATGTGATTGGCCCTGTACTTCCTCCATCATTACGGACTTCCTCTGTTGTTGGTCCAACTTTACCCGCTGGAGTGGATGTAGAGTGCAGTGGTTACGTGAGTGATGCAAGTAGTGAGGAAGAAATTGTTGGGCCTCTCTTGCCCGAGCAAATGGCAAGCAGTGGCAAAAACCTATTGATTCAAGCTCAGCTTGAAAGAAATGCAGCCGCAATCAAAAGGAAGCTTGAGGGAAAGGTAAAATGAGTTAAGCAAGGAAATCTGCTGTCACAAAATTAGCAAGTCAACAAAATTCAGAAACAGAAATTGTTCTTAAAAATTTTCTTTTACAGGATTTAGATGACAGCAGAGCCACAAGGAGAGAGGAGTGGATGCTTACCTTGCCTCCTGAAGGCACTGTTGATCTTGGTTTGGGTCCAAGAACTTTCCGTGCTCGAGGAGCACCAGAAAAGGGCGCAGATCGATCAGCATGGACCGACACACCTTCTGACAAAGCTAGGAAGGAGGAAGAAGCGAAACAACGGGTAATCTTTTGCAGAAATTGACATCATCCTCTAAATATTACTTTCTGTTATCGTTTTCGCTCCTGTTTTACTTTGTTCTTTGTAATTTCTAGTTTGAACTCGGAAACCCCTCAACAGCTGAGGTCAAAAAGGCAGCTTTAAGCAGGGAATTATCAAACAAAGATAAGGCTATGGAATCTATTGCTAAAAAGCACAAGCGATCGAAAGAATCTCTCCTTGATGCGCACCAAAAAAAGCTCAAAGAAGAAAAGAAGGTAAATAAATGGCCCCCTCTTATTTCTTCTTGATTTTGTACACTCTCATTTGTCTTTGACTACTATGCGTGAAGTCTTTGACTCTTTTTGTCGTGCTCTGCTTGAGCCCTTATGTTACTTCACGCTCATCTTGATTTCTGTCTTTACTAGAATCTGTATTTCTTCTTATTTTGATTTTTCCAGAAGAAAGAAAAAGCTGGAGTGAAACAGGAACGTCGTCCTTTTAACAGAGATATTGACCTAAAGGCTAATGTTTTTGATGATGCTCAGAAGAAAGCAATTTACAAAAAAGCTCAGATTCTTGACAGCAGATTTTCAAGTGGAGAAAGCAAGTACTTGTAGTAAATACCAACTTTATGCAGTTGTTGATTTTTGTATAGATATTTTTTATGTGGATATTACTATGTTCAAATTGAACTCAGTTCTCCATCAGTTTCTGAATGCTCCTCCATTTCTCCTTGAACATGAACTGCAACTAAAATCTGTTTTTAGAATTAGTTTAGAAACATTTTGTGTAAATTAAGTTAGATTTTAAGATATTATTGGTGATTACTGTGTGGTGCCATGCATTGTGATAGAATGTCCTGGATCCATCCATGGTTAGTTAGAAATTTTCAGCTCACAAATATTACTAGTTTTTTTTTCTTGGTTGTGATTTGACATCTGTACAATTTATGTTTTTAAAAAATGTTCTTATTTTTTTTATTTTTTTTTTCTTCAAATTTTGCTTCTGCTTGTAAGCTGACAAGATTCTCTATTACATTTAATTAAATATTTACTACCATCAATTTTTTTTAACTGGGAAGTATAGTTTATCAATAAAATGTACATACTAACAGCAGTATTGATCTTTCATTTTTAGCAACCTGCTTTTTTTTTACTGTCAAAACATTTAAACTGCTACTTTAAATTCCATTCTAATTTGCAGCAGATGTCTTTAGCTTGCAGTAGCTCATAAGACGCCAATACGAACCAGTTTGAATCAACATTTGAGTGAAACAAAATGTCTTTTTAACAGTTTAGCACATGTAAAAGACAGTCTTTGGGATGAATCTTATTCTCTGATCAACCACCCAAAATAATCAGACAGCCGGTGGCCTACTTTGAGCAAGAGCCATGGAACAGTAATTAATCTGCACTCTTCTAGTGTACATCAACCAAAAGATCTGGGATGCATTGCGTGTTGAGATTTTGATATTTGGTGATAGTAACCCACAATAAAGCAGTCAATTGAAAATATTAAGTCTTTATTTTTATAAAAATTGAGGACATATATCACCCACAAAGTTCAACTAATAAACAAGATTTAAAAAATGAGATACACATACTGATGTTCTTAGCTGTTACAAAATGATGAAAGCATCAACTTGTATACCAGTTCTTAACCATACAGTAGAGATAAAATACACTATCACAAGTAAATCAATAAACTTAAAAGTACAATGCTAAGAAGCACACTGGTGCAGAGATTGATTTTAGACAAATACTTGAGTTGTTTGAAACTCCTTCTGGAGAATCAAATCTAATACTTACCATCAAACACACACACAACATCTTAAGTATGTTGCAAGGCAGTGATTTCACACAGATATTTACTAAATATACATTATTCAAGACAGAAGACCAATATAGTATTAAAAGAAATGGTCAGCACTGAACATTTTTGTGGGAAAAGAAAAGAATGTGGAAAGGAGTGCATATGTTGTTGGAACTGAAACAACACCGCTCTGGAGAAAAATGAAAATTGATGTGACAAATCCTCAATACAGTAATATGTGACAACGGGTTTGTCCAGGTGCAAATGTTATACCACTCCCAATTACATTTCTAACATGAAATGTTTCTCCAGTAAAATTTTAGAATAGTTAAAATCCGGAAATAATAAATTACCATATAAAATACTTAAGACACCCATTACTTTCTTCAGTAAAATTTTAGAATAGTAAATATCAGCAAATAATAAGTTCCTGCATAAAATAATTCAAACATCAAAATTCAGTCAATCAATGATGTCAAAATTATTTTTATAAAAGGGAATCACAGTCTGGATTAATTAGGTCATCATTTTGTTAATCTTATCAAAAGCATACTGAAGGCTCTGAGCTAGAGCTGGGCTGCAGCCAGTTTGCTCAATAGAGGAAAATCTGAATGTACGAATATTCTTCTCCACATCATGGTATGTTACTGCAGCCATTAGAGGACACATAATGATCTTAGTGTGATCCAGGAAGTTGATCTGTAACATAATGTTCGTTAGAAACTTAGACCTTACAAAACAAAGTGTGAGGAATGATCATCATATAATTCGAGACAAACCTGGAGAGTCCCATTTGTCAAGTGCATGACTACAGCCGACGGCGTCCTGAACCATGTATGCAAGTATGGGATCCGAGACAGTGAGTCACACTCTCTTGGAGCCACTGATCCACCAGCTTTCACTAAGTGCTCATTCATGTACCTTCTGAAGTAAGTCAGCAGCTTCATCTTCTTCTCTAAAGCACCAGGGAAGCTCTCTTCAGTGTAGTAATTCTCTGAACCATCTCTATCAATATAATGCACATCTCTACACAGGGTGGGGTAAAAAAGGCAGTTAGTATAAGGTCAAATTCTGAATTTTTAGCATCTACAATTATTTATTTTACCGTCATACGTACTTTCCATTGGGCAACATGATGAGCTTTGTTGTATCATTGAACATAACGCCTACGCCTTCATCACACAACTGATATCCAAATCCGTACTTGTCTGAATAATCCACCCACTTACTGATCCAAACAAGAGGAGAGGCAGCAGGATCAGACATTTCATCTGTAATGAAATTAGTTTTAAGTATTCAAGACCATAAAAATATTAAGTGCAAAATTGAACTATTAAAATATCTTCCAACAAAATTAACATAACTGTTTTTAAATGGAATTTAAAAATATACAAGAATTGAGTTAGAAGCTATCATTAATATCAAAAGCAGACTTGCCTCCCATGATAACATCCTTGCTTCCTGGGTTACTTTTAAGAACATTAGAGAGCTGATGACGTAACATAGAGAGATGTTTACGGTAGTTATATTGAGGACAGGCAACTGTTCTTCCACCAGCAGTCGGCATACTCTCACGTGGATTGCCTGTATCACCACGCTTCTTGCCTGTCGGACTAGGCATAATTTCACCACCTGCTGGGGGAAGACGTCCATCAAAATCAAGATCAAAACAGTAATTTGCAACACTCAAAAATGATTCCTGGAAAAAATGCAACAATACTTGCCATTCACTTCAATCAATGGTTTTCTTGACATCAAGTTCTTATTTTCCATTGTATCAAACCTAGGTGCAGTTGTCAGACAAGAAACAGGAAGCTGAGGTGGGAGATAGCCTGAAAATTATGAGGAATTATAATTATATATAAAAGTCCAACAACTGGCACTGCCAATATTAAAAATAAGAATTAACTGACAGTTTGGAACACTATAAATCAATACCTGTGGTGAAAAAGGCATTGCTGAGGAGCTCATCAACTCGAGGCCGAGCTTTTGGGTCAGGTTGCAGCATTTTGCAGATGAGAGCCGAGGCAGATTTCTTCACATGAGAGGGTATTACGTACTCACATCGCTTGATGCGTCCGTAAGTTTCCTTTAAAGAATTTGTTTCAAATGGAGGCTTGCCAACAAGAAGAGTGTACCTTCAAAAACACAAAACAATTATTAGTTCTCTTATTTTGTAATGATTGAGATACATGTGATAAATGGTTTAAGCTTACATGATACAACCAATAGACCAAACATCTACTTCATAACTGTGACCTCTCTTCTGCAATATCTCAGGAGCAATGTAATTGGGAGTCCCGCACAAAGTTCTGAAATAATAAGAAATAAATTGAATAACAATTTTGAAAGTTTAAAATTTAAAAAGATTTCTTAACATGACATGAGACTTACTTTTTTCTTTCTCCATCAAACTCAAGCTTGGCAGCAAGTCCAAAATCACCAATTTTTACTTCCATTTCATCATTAAGAAACAGGTTTCCGAGTTTCAAATCTCTGTGAATAATGTGATTTTTATGCAAATATAACACTCCAAGGAGGATCTGTCGAAGATAGTATCTTGTTTCTGGTTCGGTGAGTGCCTTACGACGCTTGTGAAGTTCCATCATTGACTGCAAGGGCAAGAGAAAAATTGTCAAGGGAAAATACAAATGGTATACCAAACTCTGTAATCGCAGAGTGATGTACCCTCTTTCGGCAGAGTTCCAGAACAATGTAGATATTGAGATCATCTTCAAAGAAGCCATGGAAACCAACAACATGTTTATGGTTCAAACTGCGGTGGATAGCTATTTCTTGCGTAATCTTTTCACGTTGGTTATGCTTAGTCATAAGCTTTTTGGGAATAATCTTGCCTGCATAAACCTTGTTAGTCTTCATGTCTGTAATTTCGTAGCACTTAGCAAAGCCACCCTGAAAAACAAAGAAGTGGACATAAGTGGAGAGACAGACGTTTTGACGATCATCTGCACTTTTATTCAACAAACAGATCAGGAGTGACACAGGACGGTTTGGTGGTTATCAACTAAAAGAGCAAAAAGTGAATTATAATAAAAAGAAAGCAATCTTATAGTGCTTTCTCCCGAATATGCTGACAAGTTGTGCTTAATCCGGTGAGAATAGGTTCTTATTTCGACAACATGAAGATTAGGAATGAAACAAGTTCGAAGAAAACATAGCATTTTGTAAATCCTCTGTACATGACCGGTATAATCCTTAGTACAACAACGGCCTACACAGAACTATATTATATTGGTATTTGATATCAAAGACGATTCTGGGTCAGTTCACGTATAAGTGTGATTATAATCGAATTGGCTGAAAATGAAACGAACGCCCAGGATACCGAATAACCGTTGAACTGAGAACCTTGACTTCCTCTGTTATTACTGTTATAACACGTACCTTGCCGAAGAATCTGCCCTTTTGATATGATGTTCTAGTGCCTGAATCGACAATAATGTCTGGAATTTCCTTTGCATCATCCATCCTCGACATTTTAAAAATTTCCTGCTGTCGCTGTCCACGCTCTTTCACACAGGCTCCAGCTGCCGGTTGCGGTTGCTGGTTGCTGGTAGAAATGTTTGAATGCGTGTATTCGCACGCATGCCGTTCCCTCCAACGGGCGGCACTTTTCTTCTCATTGGTCCGTACGCCAGCCACAACAAACATGTCACCAACCTCACAAAGCAAACTTGCATGTTTCTGAAGCAGACAATACAGAAACTATAACAAAAAAATGGATTTTTAAGGATTATTGTAACATTTTGTATAAGAGTCTATTTCCGTCCTACTTCACGATAGCTTATGAAATTGGATTATCGGTGCGTTCCGTTCGAGGAAAAGTTGATAGTTTGCCTTTCCTGTATCCACCACCTACAACTTGAACTTGAACGCTGCACGACAAAATCAGCATATAGCGTAGGCACGTACTTAGAATGAAGTCGAGATCGCTACACACCGCAAGAAGTGTTCCCTTGATTTCACTGTGTTGTCGATTGGTCATCAACCAGGTGCGGATCCAGAACGACCTTTATTTTTTATTTTTTTTTTTTTTTTTTTTTTTTTTTTTTTTTT
>CABIKL010000416.1:0-23138 GCA_902196195.1 Aptinothrips rufus
TTTTCAGAATTATTTCATACTGAAAGATCTCATGTTCGCAACCTGAAAGTCCTGGATCTAGTATTTCAGCGTCCCATGACAGAAGCAGGAGTCCTGCCACCTGACCAATTGATTCTATTATTTGCTAATCTTGAGCAGATGCTGGAACTCCATTCTGCATTTAAGGAGAGTTTTAAAGTAAAAAGAAAAGAAAACCCTGTTGTTGGTGAAATAGGAGACTTACTATTGGCTATGGTATGTTTCTCTTATCGTCTATTTTTGGTGTATCTTACTTTAAGCTTCAGAAACTTATTGTTTTTGTGATGTTTCAGTTTGATGGACCTGCTGGAGAGGAATTTCAAGAGGCAGCTGCCAAATTTTGTGCTCATCAACAAATTGCTCTGGAAATTCTGAAAGAGCGACGCAAGAAAGATGCCAAGCTTAACAGCTTTCTTGCCGAGGCAGAAGGCAATCCAATGTGCCGAAGGCTTCAACTGAAAGATATTTTGCCATCAGGAATGTTACGACTTACAAAATATCCTTTGCTTTTTGAAAATCTAGCCAAATACACTGCAAATTCTGAGGACACTCTTTCTCCAGAGTACCTCAAAGTTCAGAGAGCTGTAGAGAGGAGTAAAGAGATTCTAAATCATGTTAATAAAGCAGTGAAGGAAGCTGAGGATTATCAGAGACTTGTAGAAATTCAAAAAAGGATTGATAGAACTCAATTTGATAAAATGGAATGCTCAGCCTCTCATGAGTTCCGGGTAAGTTTTCTCTTAATCTCATTATACTTGCTATGCCCGCCTTTTTATGTTTTGTTTCTTTTTGTTTTCTTTTGTTTTTATTATTGGAATTTTGTTTATTGTTAGAACCTGGATATCACAAAACATAAACTAGTACATGAGGGTCCCCTCAACTGGCGCATTGGAAGCAGACAGAAATTTGTAGACTTGCATGTTCTACTCATGGAAGAAATAATAATTTTGCTTCAGAGGCAAGATGAGAAATTCATTTTAAAGTTTTACAATGTAAATTCTGGAGGTACAAGCTCTAATGAGCGAGCGCCAACATTGTCCCCGATAATAAAAGTGTCTACTGTACTAGTGAGACCGAATGCTGTTGGTATGTAATGCTTTGCAAATTCTATTCCCTGCTTTAGTGTATGAAAAGATTGCTTTTAAAACCTTTTCCTTTTTTTTTTAAAGTACTTATTTATTTTCTTTCTTTTTTGTAAATCTTTTTCTCTTCAGACAAGAAGGCGCTGTATTTAGTTAATACATCTCATAATGGGGCACAAATTTATGATCTAGTTGCAGCTTCTTCTTCTGAAAGAAAAGTGTAAGTACATATATTTTCTGTCATTATTATGTTTTAAACATTCTCGCAGAAAACTGCCTCTCTATTAATATATTTGTTGACAGATGGTTCAGACGAATATCGGAAGCTGCTGAAAAGCATAAGAAAACTGATAATAGAAGTCGTAGATCTGAGGCTGCTACGACACAACCAGAAGATGCTGTGGAGGTTGAAAAGTCTAAAGGGTATGTCAAAAAGATAGTTTAAGGATATGTTGAAAATATAGTTCCGAAATTGCTTATTTGTACTGTCAAAGTTATCTATGCTCTAATGTTAATAGATCTTTTAATCTCACATTTCCTTCGTCATTCTTTTTGTGCTTTTAGCCCTGACGACATAGGAACACATGGAATTCCGGAAGATGATTCTTCTGGAGGAGATAAGATGTCTACTGATCTCTCTGTAACTCAAACACCTCCTACATGTGGGAATGTGCAATCTCCCTCATCACCATCCACTCCAAAGGGAACAGATGGTATGTTCAGGTTGATGGACTTTTTGTCAAATATTGTTAATACATACTCCAAAGATTTAGTTTCAAGCAGACAGCGCAGCTGTGTCACATTTTTGTTTATTTGTGTTGTTTTATTTATATGTGCAGGAAATACAATAATATCCTCTCCTATACAAAGAAGAAGTGAACCATTGCGACTGACAACAGAAGAAAATTCTCTCATTGAACCTTCAGAAGTAACTGTTTCCCAGCGGCCTGTTTTAACTGCTGAACCTGTTCTGACTCCTATAGGTAACAATAGTTTCTCTGTATTGGCCATAATAATGCATTACGTTCATTACATATGTACATCTGTTCTTTATTAATTTGAATGCTTTGTAATTAGTTACTTTATTTCAAAGTGTGATTTGTACGGAGATATTGAGTGCATTTGTGTCTATTACTGATTTACATTTTAAATTGGAAGAAACATTTACTTATACTCTGGATCTTGTTTCAGAGCGTTTAAGACGAAAAGATGAAGCCGTTAGACAAGCTCTTCTAGAAAAGCAACAGTTAGTGGCAGATATCCTACATGTACCTCATGAAGACTTCAATACAATTGCTGAAATAGCTGCTCAGCCAAGTCAGGACAAAGAGGCTGCTGAAGTTGTTTTGGCTGCAATTAACCAAGGTATTCTACTGGTAGTATTAAAGTTTTCAGGTTCTATTATATCAAGTTCTGTCGTTATCTGGTCTCTTTTGTGTATCTTGCAGTGAATATGTTATCATCTGTGCTGAATGAGAGCTTAAGAGTATCTGAAGGTGACACAGTAGTAGCATCAGTTGGGACTTCTCCTCGATTAGACAGGCGGTCTGGGTGCATGCCCTCTGTTCCCATCGATCGTCTGATTGACGTATCCTCATCAATTAGCTCTCAACTTACTCAACTGTTAAAAATGATGAAAGAGCGAGACGAAGAACGGGAGCGGTTGAGGCGTGAACTTCAAAGATGTAGAGAACAGCTTCATGTAATGCACGAAAGTAAAAGACGAGAGAAGCATAATTCACAGTCAGATTCAACTTTGGAACATGGGGATGAAAGCACAGTTAGAGAAGAAGATTCATCATTTAGGACTTCAAGAGGATCAAACATCAAACCTTCAGATGGTAGGTAGCAGCTACAAATAATTACGAAGGTACTGCAAAAATTCTAGGAGTTTCGGTTTCCTTAACCAATGACTTCTTAAAATTCTAGATGCAGAAACTTCACATCCTTTATCAGCAGACAGTGAATCAGACACTCCTCAAAATATTGCAGCTTCAACTTATGAAAAAGACATTCTGGTTGGTTCATTTATTGTGTTGCACATTATCATTACCTAAATTGAGAAACTGTTCATATATCATATTATTGAACTTAATGATGCACCAGTAATGATTAAAAGATTGTGTGACTTCACCTAATCTAATTGTCCATTTTTTCTGTCTCAGGAAGAAGAAGCTGACAGAGGAGAAGCTGATGTGAAAGGCGGTGTGAATGAGGAGGATGCACACTAGTCATTCACAAGAGGAATCTCACCACAGGTCAACTATTCAAACGTTAGATGCAGGCATTTACAAAACTGGAGTCAGTATCTCCTAAGCAGCTCTTAGCATCTAAGGGCTGAAACTAGTCTTAGCATCTGTTATTGTTGAGTACTTAGTGTTAGGGTGTGGAATAAGGTTATTTCAAAATGTCTCAACTCTGTCCTTATTTTCTTGTAAATCTTTTCCCTCTCTTTTCCGAAACATCTGGTAACCAATTTGTCCTCTTTTAAAGGATTAATAGCATTATTCAGGTCCAAAACTACAGATTCTCTCAGTTTAAAGATTGAAAAATAATACCTCGTCAAGTAGCGCTATTGTGGCTAATAATTGGATTAGTATTGCAGAGTTGTTCAACTGTATCATACTGAAATCCTTAAAAAAAATCAATCTGAGTTAAGTTGTGTGAATTTAACTGGCCTTTGGATATTTTTAAGGCACCTTTATCAGTGGCTTTGTTAAAGTCTCACCCGCAAATGCTATTTGCATATCATCTTTTCTTTACTGGGTGCTCTTTTAACTACAAGCTATACAGCTAGTGTTAACATTTCTTCAAATGTTGAATTCTGGTCTAAATATGTCCTAACAAGAACACGTGCAAAGGGAATAAATTACAATGATGATAATCCTGTTGAAATATTATGTACAATTGTCCTTTGTTATTGCTTACCAGTGTGCGTATGTATGTTTTCTGTTCAATGTCATTTTTAATCAATTTCATCGTAAGTTTTCCATTGAAAAACTGTGATACCGTGCATCAGGAGTGTGATGTGTTTGTGGAGAGAATATGGAGAGAGCCATTGTATTCTTCGGTGTGATATCATTTTGTTTCTTTTTGTGTATTTATTATATGGAAATCATATTGACATGCCTATGTTAAAAATCACGATTTTGTTTTGAAGTGAAATATTACTGAATCTAATAGTCAACCTACATATATCATGTGAAGAATTAGAACGTTTCTTTGTTTCATCATTTAACTAAAATGATTTTTTCCTAGATGTTTCATGTTACAGCTTCATTTAACTTCTTTGTTGATTCCTGTTGGCATTATTAATTTAATCAAGTTCTAAATCTTGGTTGATTGAATTTGAGTGCTCAAAACATTCCATTTCGACTTGAATGCGCTTACCTGGAAAATTGAAATGGACTTGTCAACCTAAATCATCTGTTTTTAATTTTTATCTTTTTCTTTCCCTATGTGAAATCGGGAAGACCCAAGTTAGTCAGAAACATTTTTTGAGTAGTATGCCTGATTTCTATTTGTATTTGTAGCAATCTATGAACTTATAGTATCATTATGGTACTTAAATGCTGAACTGACTGTCGCTTCTGTTCTCTGTGTCAAATGTTCTGCAGATATTTTAGAACTGAAGCATGTAATGAAATTTATTCTATTTTATTCCCTTGTGGTGATTTGAACCATAATTTCGTTCATCTCTTCTTGACTGAATTTTAATATTGGGAATTGTGTGAAATGGCCTATTATTTTCTTACTTTTGGATGCTTCTATTTTGTTGAATCCACTTTTATTAGTGGCCCTTTCAAAACCAGATATTTTATAGTGTAGTGATGTGCTTTAAATTGTTACCCTCTTTACTGTTGTATTTTTACCTGTAGTAAGTCATTTGTGTTGGCTAAAGGTGGCAATAATTTCTCAGATTTCAACTTTAAAAAAAAATTAACCTGTTTTTGGATTCTTTTCTATTGTTTGACATTCTGATTGCACCTTTGCCATTATTGCCTGAAAAGTTGAGCTTTGCTGGTATTCAGTTGTAGAAAGAAAATTAAACTCCTTCTAAAGATGAAAATATTTCTTAATTTACAGTATACTTGTAATCTCTCTTTAGATTCCATCTGAGAATGTTAAAGTAGTTTTGAATTGTTGGAGCCTAGTCACTTGCTCTGTGCGCATGTCCAGCCTCACTTCCCCATTGCAAAGTCTTGCTGCCTCAATCATTAATTTCTATTTGACAGATGCACTGTACCTTACATAAGCCAAATAAGCACATACAATTTTTGGAAAGGTTTTTTAAATTTTGCGTTGCTGAAATATGAGTTTTTATTGAGATGAGACAGTACAGATAACAGCATGTTGCATGTGATGAGGTAAACAAACTTATATCCACAATGCTCTCTCATTGTTGCTTGATTAATGAGTTGCTCATATCAGGGCAGTTGTCGCAGTGGCTGTAATTTTCTGCTGTTTGAAATGTCATTTTGTCGGTAAAATCAAGTATTATGATGTGGGTTTACTGTGAAGGAGCTGATAAGAGTCAAGAAAGAGACTTTTTCAAATATCTAGCAAGGTGGCTTTTCTATTAATGGTGTTATCACTTAATGTCTGTGCCTTTCTTAAATTGTAATTATTGTTGTAGTATATGACTCTGTCAATTATGAAACAGCATGGTCTGAAAGACTGTCCAGCTGTAGTAAAATTATAATTGGGTAGGAAGGCTTCAGTCTTTTATTGCCCACGTTCATATTTATCATCTGGGGCAGATAATTACCTTAAATTTTTCATCGAAAGTTGAATTGAACCTTTTTTTATTTTAGGGCAAAAAAATTGTCATAAGATTCAAAAATTTGTACTACAGGTAGTATTTGCTCCAGACTGCTTTCAAAATTAAAGCAGTTTGATCGGCACCACAAAATCTAAGCTCATTCAGTATTGGTTTGGCTCAACAAAAATGCTTGCAGCCTCCATTCCAGTGAAGCTGATTTTAAAATACTATTGCTATCATTAATGTATTAGATTATTGTATATTATGTTAAATAAAATAATTAGCAAATACTTTGTCTTTGTTATCATATTTCTGTGATTTAGACTAAAAAAGTTATTTCCACATACTGTAAACTTAGGATTACCATGAAAAAGCTTGTGAGGGAACTGGAAGAATGACCATCAATTCCCCTTTAAAAGCTTTATTAAACCCATTACAAACTGACACATAGTTAAGAATGACATAAATTTCTGAAAAGATCTGAAATGGATATTTCTGCTAAAGATCTTGCAGAATGTTTATGAAGCATCTGATTCAGAATGACCATCGCCAGACTTCTCATAGAAGTCAATGGTCAAACTAGCGCCATCAATTACAGTCTTATCTTCAAGCAACTTTTGTAATGATACAGACATGTTTTCAGATAAAATGTCTCCATTCATATGAAATAGTCTAAGTTTGGGAGCAGATGGGTTTGGATCAATGATGATTTTGCACTGATCTGCAATTTCATCAACAACTCGTCCCACTGGCCATTCTTTGTTTACAAATACAGCCTTATTTTGAACTTCTGTACTTTCATTGGGTTTCCAATGAGCAAGGAAGTAAGTGCGGGATCCAACTGGCACATTTCGTCTCCCTGTAGCTTTCTGTTTTAATCGCATCAGTTGAATTTTATTTGCAGTTTCAAGCTTAGCTCCAGTGAGACCGCGGTTTTTCTCAATTTTGGCATCAACCATTTTATTCACAACTTCTTTAGCAGCATTGAATTGCCTCTTGGGGGCTTCAAACTTTTCACGTCTGGCCCTTTGAGCCTCCTTCTTAGGATCACTACAGCCATGATGGCGGTGCGAAACACAAAAATGTTTTTCACACTTGCTGCAGAGGAGCTCTATCACATCACGCTCAGAGCAAGCATCGTGTGAACAAGGGAAGTATTTCTTTTCACTTGGCATCTCTCTAGTTGCATCACAGAAGACATCAGGAACTGCTGTGCATGCATGATTTGATGGAAATGAATGGTCTTTGCAAAAACTCTGGGAGCAATGAGCGCACTTAACAGGTAGGAAGTCCAACTGTGCACAGTCCTGCTGAGAGCATTGCTCTCCAACCCGAGGGAGCTCCATAGTCTGTTCAGGTGATTCTAAAGAAGCGCACTGTTTTTTAGTTTACTGCTGGCTGGGACTCTTCATCCCTCAGGACATCCAGGCCCACGTCATTCCACCTGTCTTCTTGTTTCTTCAAAGTCAAATTAGGGTCCCCGAATTCAGAGTCAGGATCAGGAAGTTCAGAGACAGGCACAGCAATATCTTCATTTGGTATCTTGTCCTCCTTCCAAGCTTTATCCACGGTATCAAGGTAGTGACCAACAAGGACCTGGCTGTCTTGACCACTCCACAAATCGGAATGCGCAACAACTTGGCTGTCCATAGCCCGAGAGTTTATCCCAAAGACTGAAGCAGCACTGCGACAAAAAAGAAATGAAACAAGAGTTAAGGTATGCTATTAGAAGAATTAGGTCTCATGACACCAAAAGCCGGGTGCAGGGTTTCTTTATTACCGGTCTGCGAACCTAACCCTTTATTCTGGAATCGAGAACAATGAAGTGTGGTTCTGATCGGCTGCGGGGGAATTCGTAAGGGAAACTATAGAAAGAAAAAAGTGGCGGTGTCACGACTTTTAACCTATCACTGATCAGGCCTGTCAGTAAATTTACGACACTCATTTGCCTACAAAGCTTTGAAAATTTGTCTTCGTGATTTAGACTACAAATACAAGTACCTACTTTCGACTGCTTCCCATGAAATTGAAAAACCGGCAGTCACGAAACCCAAAGCGACAAAAACGACACAGGACCCCGGATCAGTTCGAAGTTCGAACACATTTGCCTTGGGGAAGGAGCGAGAATAAGAAGGTGAATGGCAATATACAGTTGATGTTGCTGCATATAAGCAGGGCCGAAGGGATGCAACTGAGTGGGGATGAAGGGATGAACTAACTGAAAGGGTGAATATGTTGAAAGTCAGTCCTACATGTGCCTATGCGTCGCTCGCAAGAAACAATCTTTTTTCTTCACTTCAGGTCCGTAATTTGATAGGATTTTCTGTTCTTTCTTATCCAATTTTCGTTGTTTGGTGATTTGGACGGCATTGTTTCATTCATTTCGGTTGGTTGCAGGGGTTCCTCCTCGGCTCGGCTCCCTCGGCTCCCTCTTGCCTCGGCTTGGCTTGGCTTTGAAGCTGTGACGCTCGGCTCGACTCGACTTGGCTGTCCGAGTCCGAGGAGATATCGATCCTGCGAAATGTGAAGTTTAGCCAGCCAGTCAAGCTCTTCCTGCAATTCTGTTTGGTTTGCCATTTGGAAGTGTCATTTCTTTTGTTTGGACCATCTCTTATGTACTTTTGATCCTCTCCCCGTCATCGATGCGAATCCTCATCATCCTCACCAACTGTGAAAAATAACTTCTTCAGTTAAGGTATTCTGTGGATTGTTTTCATTAGTTTGTTTGTGTTTCATGGACTTCTGCTTTGCGTGGCCACTGTTTGAAATTGAACCGTCAAGTAAGGTACACCTGTTAACTGGAATAATTATCTTATCTCTCTAATCCACAGGTCACATATTTTTTGAATATCCACAATGCAAGCAGAAACAGAAGCAAATACCTTAAATAAGAGTAATGGTTTGGAGATGCACAATATTGCAGATCCTCACACTTCGCCCCTTGTAAACAATGAAAAAAGTCTGTCTAAGCTCTCAAATGGACCAACATTAACTCAGGTCCCAGAATCAGAAAATTTGCCACACATTTCTGATCAGCCAAGTAAGCGTCAAGTTTCGGGTCAAGCAAATTTGTCCCAGCTTTCAGAACAGCATTGTTTGTCTCAGATTTCTGGACAAGAAAATTTGGCGCAGCTGTCAAATCATCTGTCAAGTCAAGAAAACATATCTCAGATTGCTTCCCAAGAAACGCTAGTCCATCTCTCAGATCAGCAAAGGTTGTCCGAAATTACAAGTGAGGTTTTGGATCAAGGAGATCCATCACAGTTGTGTGGTCAGGAAGACATGAATGGTATATCTGGTCAAGAAGTGATGCATGAGATGACAGGTGAAACAGACTTGCATCAAATTGGTCATCCTGAAGTACTACAAGAGATGTCTGCCCCAGATGTTATTACCGAGATTCAGTCTTCAGGTGTCATGTCTAACATCGCAGATTCCCATACAGTCATGACAGATATATCTGCTCCCGAAATAAGGTCTCGACATAGAGCTCAAGATGAAGATATTGTGCTACTGCAGTCAACCTTTACTCAAACTTTACCTGTACTTGATGAAAAGGACTTAAAGAAGGTAATTTATTTCTTCTATGCCAGTTTGTAATTGGGATGGAGATGATTTGTAGGATTCAGGATGATAAATGTTGCCTGTTGTTGATATGTCTTTTCCTTTGCCAAAGGACTGCCATTCAGTTGCTGTACAGACGCAGTTCCATTCAGACTTCGAGACTCCAGCTGCCCCAACGTACAGTGTTATTACTGGTGATGGGAGTGTAGCATATGACAGTGATGGAGTGCGGGTACTTCGTGCCATTGGGACTTGGTAAGATTTTTCTGTGACCTAAAAAGAAATTGTTGTAATTTTATCAATATTACTTTTGTGTAATAACTGACTTAAAAATTCCAGGACCCCCAATTATCAAGGAACAGATCATTTTGTTGAACAAAATGGGGAGGTATATATTAATGCTTCAGCAGCTGTTACAAGTCCTGAGGGTGCTATAATCCAGCATGCTGTAACGACAGCTCAAAGCACCATGACAAATTGCCTAGTGTCAGCAACTGAAAATAGGATAGTGGCTGCTCAGAATGTTCAGGAGAATTCCCAAGGAGCCGCCAGTAAACAAACAGCTGGTGATAAGGCATTTGTGTGTCCAGTTTGCAGTAAAGGTTTAGCTCGGAAAGATAAACTAGTTATCCATATGCGAATCCACACAGGTAAGTTTTTTAAGTTTTTCCCTACTGTTGTCATTTTTAATATGCAATTTTACTAGTCTTGTCCCTCCCTCAGGTGAAAAGCCTTATGTATGTGAAGTGTGTGAACGGGCATTTGCTCGTCGGGACAAACTTGTCATGCATATGAATAAATTGAAGCACTTGACTCCTTCGAATATTGCTCCACTTGGAAAAAGGCACCATCCCCAGTCAACCTCATCAATGTCAGGGTTGTCTGAAAAACGTCAGGAAATAAAGTTAGAGGTAAGCACTGTTCAGTATCCTGGTAGGAAATGGTACATTGTACATTTTATAAACATGAATATTTCATTTCAGACTCAGGAGATAGGATCTCCAGCTTCCTCTGTTGACATCCAACCAGCAGCATTGGTTCAAGTTGTTCATGATCAGCCTACCATGACCTGGAATTGTGAGCTTTGTGGGCGTATATGTATGAGCCGAGACGAATGGACAGCACATGCACGATCTCATCTGGATGGTGAACATAACTTTGGCACCACATCTGTCAGTTCTAGCCTCTCTGTGCTCACTCCATTGTCGTCCTACCAATACTCTGGTTCCTCTCCAGATCGTCAGACTTGTGTTGTTTGCCGCCAAGAGTTTCCCAACAAAACTGAACTTATCCTTCATTTACGAGGCCATTTTGTTGGTAAACCTGAATTGTTAGCAAATCATGTCGCAAGCTTAACAGATCCCTCAGGAGTGTGTTCATGAAATGTCTCTGCTATACTGTATGCAGTAGCATTACTGAAAATACATTCCTAAGATGTTTTATGAATCTAATGTCAGTACAAATCTATTTATATAACTTTATGTAAAAGTTCAGCCATATGTGGTAAATACCATGGTATATTCGAATATGGACTCATGAAACATGTTCTTGTTTGAACAAGTTTATTTTTAACTTAATCTGTAATTTTTATTACTAACACAATGAACAACAACATGAAAGATCTAACAAAATTTACTGCTTAGTTGGTTGTTTAATTATTTTTTTTTAATGTGCCATCAAATCAGATTGACTAGTCTTATATCACTACTTGTCAAAGCTGCAGTCAAAGTAGTTTTATTTTACTCATAAAAACTATTAATGATCTTTGATAGTATTTCTGTTTTGCACTTTGTATGTCATTTTTACCTATGCTGTGCAAATGCTGTCAATTGCTTTTTGATTTTAGTTCAACCCCTACACGAACTCAATATTTTAAGTAGTAACTTTTTTTTAGCAATGAGTGTTTTGTACCATTTTAGTGACAAGTGAACAATTGTTATTATTTTTTTTTTTAACAGGCTGCCTGTTCAGTTCTTTGCTTTTTTTTAAAAAAAAAAAAGAATTGTTTCAAAATTTAGCATGTAGTTAAGCAAGTTTGCAGTAACTTTTTTCCGTACATTGTGCTATGCTTGTCATTCCCTGTTTGGGAAGAGAGAAATCAATCATTTTTCTAAATATTGTGTACACAGCAGTTAGTGTATCTGATAGTGAAACCTAAGAGATTTGTTATTTTTGTGGTATTATTTTGTTACATCACTTTGTGATCTCTGCTCTTAAAAGAAGCCTTATCAACTTTAAAAACAAAGATATTTTAGTCACATTAAATGTACTGTAGCTTTAATTTTCATCACAGTACTCTAGGTGTTCTCTTTAGTTTTCAACTGTCAAGATCTTTTGATCTTGAAGGGGCTTGTGACGAACATTATAGCTCGCTAAGCTATGTCCTTTATGGACATACATAGAAAAAAGCTGTGTGTTTCAATTGTTTTTGAATGCTATATGAGGACATTCTTCCCTTTCTATTGCAGCCTCTTTTTTTTTCTGTTGAATGTGGAGAATTTAAAAATGTATGAGACTGTAATCTCATTTTTTAGTCTTTAGCCACCAGTTACCTTGTTTGTGGGGAGTTTTATTTATAATAAATTTACATCCCTGTACAACTAATATTGCCTCATGTTTCACATAACTTTGTGTGGTAGATTTAATCTTAGTTCTTTAGCTTTTCCTCATCAACTCATAGTCTCATGATGGCTTGGCTTCCTACTGTCTACACTGTGAGATCCTTAGTGATAGTCTCCACATGCTTTAACACACTGTATAGTTTTTTTATGTGTAATTTTTCTGTTAGAAAACGAAAGCTCTCTTCAAACTGATGAATGAATGTAGAACCTTTTTTAAGTACTGTTGTGGATTGGAACAGAAAATGGATGTAGATCTAAGAGTAGTAAGAGGTCTTTACTCTGATTGGAACACAGGTTGGCTCAGATAGCCCAAGTGACAGTGTTGCAAGGATGATAGTTCTGTGAACAGTAGTCAAGCACATGGGACGCATAGGAGGTGATGTATTAGGAGCTGTAACCCCAACAGTACCTTCATATCAATTTTGAATTTTTTGTTTACTCAGTTCAGTCGATCTTTATGTTAAATCAAATAACTTTTGAGTACCTAATCCCAATAATTTTTTTCAAGTGTGAAGCTGCCATATGATTTTTGCCTTTCTCTGTTTTGATTGTGTTACAACCTGTGATTGAGCAGATATTTTTATCATATAAAATTGATATGTAGAAAGAATTGTTTCTATTTGGAAGAAACAGGGATTAAACTTTAAAAAACATTTTAACTTTTATCAAAGGGTAAATACAATTTTTTTTTTCTGTTGATTAGAACTAAACTTGGAAATGAGTAAACTGATTGAAGTCTTCTGACCCTGTCGTGGATAATAGGACATAAATTAGGATTTTTTGAGGACACTGACATCTATTGCTCTCATGAACGTGTGTACAGCATGCAATAGAACTACTTGCAGGAAGCAGTTTGGTACTTTATGGTGAATTCAGACGTGCTGTTATCGGCACTTCTTTTCCTTTTTTTTTTCTTCCTTTTTTTTTTTGGTGTTCAAATGTGGAAGGAATAAATTCACATAATTGTGGGAGATTATGTTGTAAAAGTTTTAGTTTGAAAATTTTGCGGAAAATTTGATGTGCTGTGGCAACTGATAAAAGATGTGTCTGGCATTTAGCTGGACTGATCAAAATCCTAACATTACCTTAACTTTTAAAAAGCAAATGGTGTTTTCAACGTGCAATGTAGAGGTACCTTTTTGTATTAGTATGTAGTTAACTGAATAAAAAACCTAAGCCTGAGGAGAGTGACTAGTTTTTTATTTCCAAATGCCTACATTTTTGATATTGAATGTTGATCAAAAGAATCATTCTGACTTTAAATTAGCTCTAATGTATATGACCAAATCTGATTTTGCTCTGCTGCTTCAGCACATTCTGCAGCACCTTGTCCAAGTGGTGCTGCTGTGCAGTCCATTTTCATTTCATTCTTCAATTATTGTATCCAGAAATCGATCAAAAGGGTTTTGCGTCAGAGAAAATCTGGAAATAATGTCATGGAATTTTAAAATTGGGTATGGGCAGCAGCCCACAAATAACACTAATATTAGGGAAATGTTCACACCTTTCAACTTTTCATCTCCGAAAGACCATCTAAAAAATACAAACAATGGTAACTGAAATGGCAAGCTCAACGCCGAGAATATAGGCAACCGCTATTACACCGGCCGGCCGACACTAGCGCACTCTACATGCGCTGACGCACAAGCCCAACTCCACCCAGAAGCAGACAAACAGCAGACGTCCTTTCATCTCATCGTCTGGAAATGTTTTAGTTTTGACAAGATGAACTCGCACGAACAACTAGGATCGTGACTACATATTTTCCAGTAAAACCTGGCTTCACATATCCCAAGATTGCTTTTTAAAATTTATTTCCACTGGCTCTAATGCAGGTTGGTTTCATCGTCTTTTACCAAAGTAACCGTGAAGATAAGGGATTTTCTCCAATTTTTTTTATACAATTTGTCGCTCACTAATTTTGATTTTATTTAAGATCATAGTTACTCATCTTCGCTACCAGTTAGAGCATTAACCAACTTTGTCATCATCTTTCCCTTTCTGCGGATCTGGATGCACTGATTCTTTTTTTGAAAACAATGTCTTTTCATGCTTCAAACTTTTATTTTGTATTTTCTTGTTTATTGGTCTATCCATTTTTTTCCCCTTTTACAATGGGTTCAAAGGTCCGTTTCCTAGGAAACAGCATTGGCTTTGCCTTGGTCTGTCACAATTCTGACCCTCAGTAGGAATTCTCTGCTGGAGTTTAAAGAGTCTGAAATGCATGAAAATGTAAGTAAGGAGAGTCACTTATGTTGTTTCTAAATGGATCGTAACTGTTTCTTTACATATAATTATTGGCAATCTAAAGCTGGACTGGGGGATGTCCCTTAATTATTTTAACATTGAAAGACATCCTCAAAAATAATTTGAATGTAATCTAATTTTAAGCTGGACCTGTCAAACTGAGATTCCTACAATCTTTCTTGCCACAATGTTTTCAGGAATTAATAGTTCTTGTGAGTGATAGTTCAGAGATTTATGTAAAGGCTTAGTCTGCAGCACAGTGGCTTATAATTTACAATGTGATTGTCTCTTTCAGAAATCCCAAAGAGTCCTACTTAATCCACGACTGTTAGGCTGCATCTATTCTGCAAAGATTTATTCCTACAAAGTTTAAATTTTGCCATAAGGTGAGAGGATTGTATGATAGTAAAGTCATCTTCAGTTTTGGAGAAAGTAATTCTAAATTTCATTCTATATTTTCTTGTTGCTTCTATCACAAGTGTTAAAATTATGTGATAGCAACAGAGATGTGGCTTTTAAGATAAGAACCAATTAATACATTTGAGGCTGAAACAAAGCTCTTCCTTGTCTAATGTGCAAATATCTCTTTTTACAGACTTTTTCCCTCTCTGTGCCCTCTTCTGACAAGTATTGAAACTATGAAAAGTTCTTGTGAAGATCAGCTTTTCGGTGATGTGAAGTCTGCTCTGCAAAAGCAGCTGGAGACTATCAATCGCCTCGTCTCACAAGACATAGAAGCTCATAAACTGCAGCTTTCTACGAACCATTGCGGCACCCAGGTGTCTGAGGACCTGCAACTTTTGGTTGGCCCCTCAGCATCCCTTCGGCTCACGTTAGAAGCTGGATGCGAGACCAGTGAGGATGTGCACGTGTGGACAGCTCTTCTGCAGCTCACTGGAGGAGCCCAAGATGGAAGCGGTTACGGAGCACTCGCCCAGCTACTCGCCCGCTACTTGCTTTTGTGTCTCAAGAGGCAGGGCCAGCTGGATAAAGTAAGTCTCCATATGTACCTCTATCAAGGCCCGTCAGGTGACTAGAGCCACAATTTATTAGTGTCCGTAATCCGTTGAAAATTTCTATACCCATCCAATGTGCTGATGAAACAGCAACTGCTGTGATAAATAGCATAACTTAAAAAAAAATTCTTTCTTTCTTTTTACATTTGGAAACTGACATATTTCAAAAGGTTTTCATTTTCGCCTCAAAGAAACCCACAAGTGATCAATTCTGAATTCTGTAGTTTATCCTCATTATAGTGATCTAGCGAAGGTAGCACTGTCTCATTAATTGAATTTTATCTTTTCTGTGTCCAGGTTCCTCGGCCGGGCTCAGCGTCTGAGGTGCTGACAGTGACGTCAGAGCCAGAAGACAATGTTATGGACAGCTTGGAAGAGGACGAGGACGATTCCGAGGAGGATGAACTACCCCCCATAGTGGCAGTCAACATGAACACACTCAGTCGATTTGGTCCCAACGATCTGATGGTGGAGAAGGAGACCTTCCTAGCGCCACAGCGGTTGCGTGCGGTGAGTATGGGAAACTCAAGGGGTACATATGATACATAAATGATTTTAAATCAGGATAAAATTATTGAGAAAATAGAAAAATGTTTATAAATAAGTCATGAAATTTAGTTAAAGATAACATCATACCACAAAAATTAAGTTAAGTACCACATCAAATTATCAAATCTATGTGAAAACCGCTTAAATTTACCAAAAATTATTCAAAATCACCGTGTTTTAAAATGAACCAAATGCATTAAATCAGATTAAAATTATACAAAATCTTCAAATCTTGTACACGATTTTGGTGGAAACTCCATCTGCATTCCGAGTCATCTCTGACCTCCCCTCCCTACAGGTCCGCACGCTGACGCACCTGCACTGCGGGGAAGACTCGGTCTGGACGCTGCAGCTGCTGGAGAGGGCCGCGCCGCGGCTGCACGAGCTGCAGCTGCTGAGCCCCGGCCGGCCGCACCTGCAGGTGCTCGAGACGATGCGACAGCTCAACAAGCTGGACGTGCAGTACTACGGCGAGGACTGGGACCGGCCCATGCTGTTCTCCCGCGCGTCCGCCGCGCACCGGGGCCTGGAGTGGCTGCGGGTGGCGCACCTGCCCGAGGAGACGACGGTGTCCCTGCTGCGCGCGCACCGCCGCACCCTGCACGAGGTGTGGCTCGGCGTGGGCACCTGGCGGGGCGGCGGGGAGCTCGGCAGCCCCGGCCCCAGCCCCGGGGACGAGCGCTGGCCGGTGTCTTGCCGGAACCTGGCCGCCCTGCTGGCGCGCTGCCGCCTCCAGACCCTGTGGCGGCTCGTCCTCTTCCGCTGGCTGTGGATGCACGACCGGCTCACGTGCTCCTCGCAGCGCGCGGCCGTCAGGGACGTCCTCCCCGGGGTCACGGTGCTGTGCTACGACTGCGACCGCGTGCAGGACGTGCCGCTGTCCGGCCTGAGGGGCCTGGTGGGCAGGGGCGCGGGGAACCACCCCCCCAGGCCTCACTACTAGTGCACCAACAGCCCCATCACTGTAAAAACAAGCACTTGTTTTGGGGAGCCCTTCCCGAGAAACAATGCAGGATTAACACCAGTTTCGGAATTTTGGGGACACGTTTTGAGAGCTCTACCAAAATGATAAGGACACAAAAATGTATTTCTGTAAAATATGTGAAAAGAGCTCCAAAAATTTGAAACTGGTGTTACTTCACACCCGCTTCTCTGGAAGGTCTCCCCAAATCTGGTATTTCCTTTTACAGTGTAGGGAATGAAGAAAATGTCAAAGAGATGACGGTTTTGTTTGTTACCGTTTTGAATTGACTGCCAAGCAGGACAAAAGAAAAATGTCAAAAGATGTCTTAAAGACGTCCAAAAGACTTCCCCTGACACCATTTCAACATCCTTTGTTGACTTCAAGGGAAGTCTGGTGGACGTCTTATCAACAATATTTTTCTGCTAGAGTTGTGACTAGCACCTACAAAGCACAGAGGGAGACGAAAAGG
Organism: Aptinothrips rufus; assembly: GCA_902196195.1. NCBI lineage: Eukaryota > Metazoa > Arthropoda > Insecta > Thysanoptera > Thripidae > Aptinothrips > Aptinothrips rufus. The sequence continues at coordinate 17,293 of CABIKL010000416.1, forward strand.
CGTCTAAATGACGTCCATTTTGACGTCGTTTATACATTAAGGGAAGTCCCTCATTGACATATTTGTTTACCACCTTTTCTGCTCGGCTGAGCAATAATGTTACATTGATATCTCTTTTTGACCCCTTTTCCTTTCTTGGGAATATACACTAAGACTGTTAATTTAGTTTTATTGTACAATAACAGTAACTGTAGCCAAAGGATTGTGAGTCTGAATTTTGTTGAATCTGATGGCAAACATGTAAAACTTAAGCAAACTGGGAGATTTTAAATTTCCTCTTTGTGAGCTTGAATCAATGACTTATCAAATGAGATTAAGCCTTTCCCAACAGCAGAAGTGGTTCTTTGTTAGTATTCTGTCTCATCCATTTCAGTTATTTTTGGGAAGTTATGTGAGTATTGTTCTCAACAATGACCCCATACATTCTGCTGCTTAAAGATTTTTGCTCATGCATAAACTGTCATCTTTTTTTAAAGTCTATTAAAGTGTAGCAGAATTAAACCAGCATATCAAGGTTAGAGCAATCTTAGTACCAGTCCTACTTATTTGGATTAATCTTATTAGCAAATTTTTTTTTGTAGTAAAAATGCAGTGTAGCTATCCTCTGTAGCATGTTTGACAATCAACGAAAGCCTCTGCTGCTTTTTCATATCAGTTCTCCTTACTGCTTTAGAGGAAATGTTTGAAGTGTAGCAAAACCATGGGAGTTGTATTCAACAGTGATACTTATGCCCAATGCCACTCTATTAATTATATGCCAAATAGCCAATTTTACTAGTAAATTTTTATTGTTTTTTATGTACTGAACTGATTTTGTTTGTGTTATGATTTTATTATATTATTTGAAAGTCTGAAATATTTGTAGACTGAAGTCAGAAACTTTCATAGTCTGAAGTCAGAAAGTTTGGACACTGCCAAGTCTGAAAGCTTCTGTGGTGACTTTTTAAAAATCGCTTTTGAAACGTGTACATATTGCCTTTCATGGTGGTCATGAATATATATCCATAAGTCATTTTCCATGAACACAGTTCATACAGGTATTTCTAATCATCAATTGTCAAGTATTGTACTAGATGATTTTATAATGTCTTTTTACACCATTGTGAACCTTCTTTATGTTTTATTTTATTATAACTTTATTTATGTTTCCGTCATCACAGCATATTAGTTCAATTTTTAAGTGCTAAGTCTTTAGTTGATGTTTGTGCTTACATGTCTTATCTTCTTCCCTTTAAAAAAAAGGGATAACCCACATCGGTTTTGTGTGTGTTTTGACTGTTACGATTTTCTTCACATTTATATATTTCTCATTTGTTGTATGCTCAAATTTTTTTTTAATATCTGTTAAATTTTTTGCTTTTACTATTTTTATTATGATTTTAACTGTTTTTAATCATGTGCGATGACTTTTGACATCTAATCATATCACCATTCTTTTTGTTCGTCTATTTTATCATAACTTTATTTGTGTTTCTAATATTATTATTATTGTATTTTGTGTTTGCCAATTTCATCTTATGCATATTTTTGTTTACTGAATGTAACAAAGCCTTTGGGAAATTGTGTATGTTCTTACTGAATAATATCCATTACAATTCATCAGAACTTTTCTTTTCTTTCATCAATCCTCACTCCTGTGAATTGTTTTGGGGGAAAGGACACCACCTGTAAGTCGGAGGAGCGCCGATCATGGCGATACCCCTGCACAGACACACTCGGAGTAGAGCCACTAAAACAGGCAGCCGCATCCCAAGCATAAAAGCCTTATATCTCCTTTCATTTATTATTATCTAGACATAATGATAGTGGCATGCCTGACACCACATGAGGGCTTACTACACGGACGGTTAATACAACAATAAGTATTTCCAACTAGACACACATTTAACGCCATTTGCTTGAAGAACACAATTATTATTCTAGAGAAAGGAGGAAAGAAATGAGGGGGTGAAAGTATTGCAGAACATTCAAAATTTGAGGTGCGAGAGACGAAGCTCTCAATGGGACTTCCCCACACGCCTTTCCGATGGGAGAATAGTCGAGATGGGGCAGATCTACAGAACTTTTGACTAGAACACTTCATCTGCACTAGAAACGCTAGAAACTCGAGATGGATGTGACAATCCGAAATAATTCTGAGGCGGACGGTCGGATGGCCTGCCCAGGCCTGCCAATATCTGTCTCCTCGCCTGTCTGTCCGCCGCGTGGAGTGTCCTCCTCCCCTCCTCTCTCTCTCTCTCCCTCCTCACCCTCTCGCACGCCCTGCCTTGTGACGCGTCCAGAGTCGTGGAACTAATTCAAAGTTGTCGGAAGGCAACATTTGTCATACTGGTCCCTAGCGAGCCATGATCGCCCGACCAACTTATGCCAACTCCAGCCCACTAGATCACCGCCGCCCCCCCCCCCCCCCCCCCCCCCCCCCCCCCCCCCCCCCCCCCCCCCCCCCCCCGCCCGGTTCCTCCGCGCTTCTCCGCGCGCTGCTCCGCACCCGACCGAGTTCGACTTACCCCTACTGTTTCCTGGTGAGGCTAGAGGAGGGCACCAGCAAAGCGGAAAAAGTTGACCAGGCGGTGGAGAGCTGTCGAGGAGGAGCAAGGGAGGAGCAGGAGGAGGAAGGGCAGAGAAAGGGGAGAAGAGGAGAGGGGAGGGGAAGCTGACAATGCGTTACGACCGTGTCAACGCGGGGCAATTACAAGTCCCGAGTCACTCTTCGGGCCGCGCTCATTGAATGCGTTTTAATAAGCGTGTCGCGTTTATCGCCCGCTCCTCATCTCGAGTCTTAGTGAGTTCAGCACGACAGTCCTTTCCTCCAGTTCTCGAGTGAAATCACGTTCGATCGCAAAACTTTTCTAACCTGCCTGTGCCTGGATACTTGTGACGTCATACAGCTATACATGTTCCTTAATCGCAGGCAAACTGGGGTATGTGGAAACGGGAATGACCTCCATGAACTGGCCTTTTTCTGTCCGGACAAAATGTGCCTTACATTGTTATTGACTATATAGGGGTGAGGCGTATCGCATCGCGAAGAGCACAGCGTGTTGTTCCCCGCCCCGCCTCACCCCGCCCGGTGGCAGCCCAAGCAGCGTTCACCAACACAGACACCACGAAGCTCCACGAGTCGGAGCAACCCGAAGGTGCCATAAAAGAAGTAAGGGTGAGGAAACGATTGTGTTCTCAACAACTACTGCACTGCACACTGCACGGAAAGGGCCTTAACACTTGGTCTTTCCTTTTCTCTACCGCATCTTTTCCTCCTTGGTATCCCACTTCCATCTTTACCAGCTATCATCGGACCTTCACACGATTCCTTTCCAATCAGAGTACTGGGCTTCTAGCAGTCCTACAAACAGACGAGTGCACACAAGAACCAAAGCCCGGAATCTTCGGCAAAACAACCCAACAACCAAAGGTGAAAATTTTTGAGGTGATTTTGAGACATTCTATAACGTGTTTCGAATTTTCCTGATCATTTTGCGACAGTCCTCAAAATCACCTCCAAAAATATATTTTACCTTTGGTTTCTGGGCTGAGTTGCCCCAGATACCGGGTTTTTGTTTTTCTGTGTGGGGAAGCTGGGAGGGTAAGTTGTCGTATACGATCCTTTCGGGAAGGCAAAGCAGGAGGCCGCTCCGCTCGGTGGCCGAATAAGACAGTCTCGTTTCATGAGAGTGATGATATTGACGCGTTCACTAACTCGCGTCTTTTGGGAGAATCTCTAAGGGCGGCGACGCGCCACGCCTCCTGCGCTGCTGGGAGGCTGGGCGGCAGGCTGCCTACCTGTCCGGGGTGGGGGGTGGGGGTGGGGGTGGGGGTGCGCTCCAATGGGTGCCGCACTCCCTGGGCGGCGTATCGATCTCCCCTGGGACAGCGCCCTGCCCTGCTCCCAGGCCAGCCAATGTGAGGCCAGCAGCAGCGAGCAGCGGCGAGCAGCAGGCAGGCAGGAGCCCCCGTTGGACCCCAGGGGCGCAGGGAAGTCCTCTGGGAGGAGTCAGGCCCCACCCTGCCTGCCTGGCCCATGGCCTGGGCGCGACCCGGTGCACCGGAGACCTCTTCTTCTCTCAAGCTATACTCCATGACTCTAAAGACTCGACTTCTCATCACTTTCAGCATCAGGATCGTACTCGACTTGTCGCAGGATATCCTCCATACTTGATGAAGCACTGATTGGGAAGTGAAGGGGCAGGTGAGTTAGGACTCGACTTCTCGCAGGATATACTTCAAACTTGAAGCCTGATTGGGAAGCCAAGGGGTGGGTGAGTAAGGCGCGGTCACGAGCACGAGGTGGGGTTTGGATTTGCAGCATAGTGTTGATGAAGGCTCGGTCTTGTCCGGATCAGGTCCTACGTCCGGCCGCCTGGCCCTCGCCGAGCCGCTCTGATCGGATTATGATACTTCGGATCGAAGTCTTCTCTTTCCGTTTTCGCTCCCTTCGCAGGCCTCTCAGTTATTTACGGGACCTAATTCCATTCTGCTCCATTATATTTCGGTGATGGGAATCGAGGCGTGCTGGTGCCGGGGCGTGGCGGGGCGTGGCGGGGCGTGGCGGGGCGTGGCGGGGCAGGACCAACTTGTGACGGGGTGGGATCCATGCTCGGGGGTGGGTCGGGGCCAATTGGCTTCCGAACGGAGTAGGTCCTTGCCGTGGTGGTGCCGATGCCCTTGTCACATGCAAGGCTTCTACGGCTTCGCGCAGTCTTAGCGGTAGATTTTCTCTCATTGACTCGTACTAATTTCTGCTGTAAGCGTTTCATTATGCAACCAGAGCTGCTCAAATGTAATTGCCAGTACAGTTCATAAATATATAGACACCTCATTTGGACCAGAGCTGCTCATAGTACAAGCTCGTCTAAAATTAATTGTAGCAAAGTTTCACGGTACGTGTTGGCGCGACCGGGGCAGGGGGATGACAAACCAGAGCATAGGCATCAGTATGCACGCACCCTGTCGTCCTGTGGCTGTATCTGCTGCTGCAGGCTCAGCGTGCTCAGCGTGCTCAGCGCACACTACCGATCTGCCTAATTGTCTAATTCTCATGAGGCAGTGGATTACAACGCGACCAGATCGCTGGCGGGCAGGGTTCGATCGGAGACCAGCAGTTTCGATTAATGCGAACGTTCACATACAGACACCGCAGATACTGATCTTTCGAATAGAAAAATAGACTGAGTGGAAATAGGAAAATGCGCGGAACGAGCCCTAAGCGGAAGTGTATGAGGAAGGAAACGACACCGCGAGAGTTGGGGCGCGGGGAGCTGCAACTTCCGCTTCCCTTCGCCGTGTCGTTTTGTTCTTCTCACTTCTGCTCTGAAATTCTTTGAAGCTCACCCAGGGACGGACCGGGGGCCCGGTCAGGATTGTGTAACAAATTGCCTAAATTTCAGGGGTATTTGACATAAATTTCCAAAATCCCTAGGAAAATGAGAAAAAATCGGCTTCAGGCGCCCGTCAACCAGGGGGGCCCGGTCAGGATTTCCTGACCACCAACCCCAGCCAGTCCGTCCCTGAGCTCACTCTTTTAAATACCAACGATACTCCCGCTCTAGAGACTTCATCCTTCTTACAGCAGGGATAGAGTGAGCCTTGTATAGTTGCAACTAGATTGTTCCCCAAATCAACCGTCCCGATTCCTTCCAAGGCTCGGGGTTTGCGGGGCGGGGCAGTGGCGGCCGAGTCGGGGGGATGCTCAGTGATTGCTGAGCAGAAGACTCAGCCATTTTCCTGTCGTGATTGTGGCGGTCCCATGAGAGCATATCCAGCGACACGTCTGCAGGGCTATTCTGTTTCTAGTTCGGGGGGAACGTGCAACGCCGCGCCACCGTTGCTGGCGTTCGACGCTCGGGAGC
>CABIKL010000417.1:0-23133 GCA_902196195.1 Aptinothrips rufus
CTTTCGGGACTTTGACGCTCAGCAACTAGCTGACGCGGGCCGGTGTGGAGATTACCATCTCCCGACATCCATGCCCTTCGGGCATGTGGTCGGCCGGATAAACTTAAACTTAAACTCTCTGTCGTGCCCTCTACGGGGAGGAGTTTCGCATCCATTGAGAAGGCGCGATCAATTGAAGGGGCGGGGGTGGTGCGTGGTAAGTCCACTTACAGCCTCGCACACGACACGACTTGTGTTGCCTATCTTTCAGGGGCTAAGGGAAAAACGAATAACAAGACAAAAATGTTTTTGTGGCCGTGAGGCGGTTTTATTTTTCGAAAAAGCAGGATTACATTTTTAATGTTTCTTTTTCCAACATGTTTGATTCTTTTTGACGACGATATCGTCACATAATTTTACATTCTTCATTCAGCGTTGAAACATTTCATCAACATCAACAAGTTTTTTTGCTCTTTTTGACGGTCATTCGTAAAATACACATGTTAAAAAGTGAGGTGATGGATATTGATGCGCCTTATAAATACACTATAAAAAATAAAGGTAATTTTACCGACCTAAGGTGTGGCAATTTTATCTTCTGGGTCGTAGTCAAGCCATAATCTACCCAGTGGGTTGTTGAAGTGTTAATTAAGAACCCACTGGGCTGGTAAATATACCTACTGGACTGGTACTTGACCTTATGCCACACCACCTCGGCGAAACTCCTTGCCTGTGGGCTCAGAAATTTAACAATGTGGGCTGGTACTGGTCCCTTGCCACACCCACACGGTGAAAGTCCTTACCCATGGGCTCATGAATTCAACAACGTGGGCTGGTACTGGTCCCATGCCACACCCACAAGGCGAAAGTCCTAACCCGTGGGCTGATAAATTCAACAACCTCGGCTGGTACTGGTCCCACGCGAGACCGCCCCTGTGGAAATCCTTACCCATGGGCTCATGAATTCAACAACGTGGGCTGGTACTGGTCCCATGCCACACCCACAAGGCGAAAGTCCTTACCCGTGGGCTGATAAATTCAACAACCTCGGCTGGTACTGGTCCCACGCGAGACCGCCCCTGTGGAAATCCTTACCCATGGGCTCATGAATTCAACAACCTGGGCTAGTTCTGGTCCCACGCCACACCCACACGGCGAAAGTCCTTACCCGTGGGCTGATAAATTCAACAACCTGGGCTGATACTGGCTCCCTTCCGGACCATCCCTGTGAAAGTCGTTACCCGTGGGCTCACAAATTCAACAACCTCGGGTGGTGCTGGTACTGGCCCCAGTCGAGGGCTAAGGTGCGCACAGCACTCCTTTATCACGTCCTTACTGGGTGCACAATGTCACACAGTCTCTCGGCTCAGGGGCTAAAATACCTCCGGTTTGTGGGATGTTCACCCACTCCTACCTGGGCGGCCGACTGTCCCGCCAGGGGTGGGTGCAAAATAGCCTCCTCAGCCCAGTCGCTGGGCTTGAGATACATTGACCTCCTTGCTCAGTTTGCCGTTGAGGGGTATAACTGCCTTCTCAATTCAGTCCGTTCGTTCGGACAGGCGTTTACAGCAACACGCGTGTCTCGCCTTTCGTGCGCCTGACAAACCGTCACCATGTGTGAGGAAATCTGCATGGAACATGCGACGAAATATGATCGACCTGGATCGTTCTGAAGTGAAAATGACTGAATTATTAATGACATCATTTTGACGACTGATTTCTTGACCGAAATATATGACCCAGTGAGAAATGCTTCGTCGAAATTTCATCGATCACGTCGATCGATCTGATTTCGACGTCGACTCGACGTGATTTTGTCCCGCAGATCGACGAATTATCGATGTCGGCCTCGATTCGACGTCGAATCGACGTTGACTTGGTGATCCATTTCTCACTGGGTGACGTCATCTTGACGTCACCATTGCGAATGTGTGTTCCTCGAGCGTGAGTCGACAACAGCACGACAACGGCTGGAAATGGTATATCTGACCCAGCCAAAAATCATATTTCAAAATTGATTTCGATATCGAAATTTTACGTCGAATCGAGGTCGATGTCAGCTCGATGTCGAATCGATGGTAAATTGACGGTCGATGTCGATTCGACGTCGATTTTTAGCACAGATGCCCCTCGATTCGACGTGAAATTTCGATATCGAAACCAAATTTTGACTCACCATTTTTGGCTGGGTGATCTCCTGCATCCTTCATCTGGGCCTGGGCGCTGCATCTTGGGAAGGGAATTACCCAAAGGGAAGGGAGAGGCTCAGTATTCCCCTCCCGGTCCCTGGGCTGGGCCCAGCCAAATGAAGGGTTGGAAAAACCTATCAGGTCTCAAATATGGCAAGCGGGACGCATCCGCACTCCCGGAGTAGCAGGACATTTCTCAACAGAGCAGAGTCTGCAGTCCATGCACGATGGATAAGGTTCGTGGAGTCGGTGCTTGGAAGGTCATCAATTATGGTAAATTACGCGTTTGGCATACCTAGGCTGGAATACTGGTGTAATATTGTCTCTCCTGTGTTGCCCTCATTTGTTTTTATTATTTATTCCACCAGACACTGATTATGACTGCGCTTGTGTGTTATGGCTGACTACACTCAAAGTCAGTCTACTGTTCTCTTCTTGCCATCCATTTAAAGTTGGGTCAGTTGGGGAAGTAGATGGGCATAATTATATTGTGCTCACGTGTGGAGGTATGTACATTTCAAGGTGCTATTATCTTGGAATAGTTGAAACAAGGAAACTGATGACTTGAAACTTTCTGTTTTTTAGATCATTACTTGGAGGTGTTGATGAGGGCCCGGCAGTTCCTCTGCTTACAGGATGAGGAGTTATTGCCTGTCGTGCAGCTACCCTCTTACTGTGGTGAGTTACAAAAGAAAAATAAATCATACAACGAATGAATTTACAGGAATTGCACTTCAAATTTCTTACAAACTTACAAAAATTGGTACAAAGAAATTACATGTACATGAATCTGTATGAAATGTATTCGTAGCTTCCCTCAACTTACAAGAGATTTCCTTTCCGCCCACTCCATGTTTATCAGAAATGTAACACAGTTCTGATAAATTTCACATAAATGTAATTAACAATTGTTAAAATTCAAATTCTATAGAGAAATGTATGAACATTTGTAGAAAATTTAATTAATATGGGTCGTATATTTATTCCCTGGGCAGGGCAATATGCAGATTCAATCACAGCATGTCTATTACCTACCATTTGATGCGCAACTTAATACTTTTCTTTTCTCTTTATAGCGGTCCCCATGTGGTATGAGGACATTGCAACATCGGACCATGGAGTGTACCAGGCGTTTCTTGAGGACCTGCAGTACTTTGACGATGAGGAGCCTCAACTCCAAGTTGTTCCAGATGCGGACAATTATGAGGCAAACTCAATTAAAGGTACGCCATCCTACATTGTGCAGAAAGCTCTACACTCAATAACAAATAATCAGTTATATATTAGAGTTAAGGTTGACCGGTGTCCCTTTATGTTTACTTCCTCCCACATTTTAAAATCTGACAACCCTCGTGATGATTGAGGTGATAAGCAAAGGTTGTAATTACAATTTGCACAAAACAGGAAAAACATAGCAAATGTAATAGGATATTGGGTGTAAAAATATAATGGAATTCTTAAGGAACAACCGTTGCTACCCCTACTGTTAACATTGCAATAAAAAAAAACCAATAGGTTTAATTGCAATAAATATCCTTCTGTACCGGAATGATTTACAAATCTCATTTTTAACATTAAGACACCCTGTTCTTACTTCTGTACCTGTGACTGTAAAAGCAAATTACCAATTTTCTCTCATTTACATTTACACAGAGTTGGAGATCCTCGTGGATTGGGAGTTGGACTCGGATTCTGCTCCAGAGGAGTTGGAGCCCGATACGACTGATTCAGAGGAGGAGTGACCACGGTGTAATAGAGTAGAAGCTGATTGGAAATGAACCAATCAAATCTTATAGATATGTTTAAATGTTTCCCCCTGTTCTGTATTCCCTTGCTTTACATAATCATTATTTCACAAGAACAAATTTGTTGAAAATGTTATTATGTAGGTAACTTGAACAGTCTTGCCCACAATTATCATAAGCAATTAAAAACAAGATAATTGTGGGCAAGACTGTTCAAGTTACCTGCATAATAACATTTTCAACAAATTTGTTCTTGGAAAATTATAATTATGTAAAGCAATTTCGATCACAAGAAACTCTGCTATGTTAAGGGCGGTGTGATATTTCTGTTCATGAATATATTAAAATAAATGTAATTCGCTTGCATCTCACTGTATCTTTTGTCCCGTGAATTCTTTAAAAACAGTTGTGTGTGCTTATCACAACACTTTGTCTTCTGGCACTCAAATAAGTGTTAAAATTGGCCGCTATCTCTTGCGTTTCTTCACCAGCTCCAGCAGCTCTTTTGATTTCAAGACATTAATATCTACTGAAGTACTGAGGTTATCTGAACTCCTCAAAAATGCTTCAAGCAATGGAAAAGCAGCTATTCAGTGACTTAAAGTTTTAAACCACAGAACTCTCCTCTGATAACATTGACCAGCCACATGTCATAATGGCCGAATCATTGACTTTGCTGGCTTGTGTAAACCATTTAATGTACAGTCTGTGGATCATACAAATGAATACGCAGACTACGGCACTATAGTTCATTTATTAATACACTCACTTTGCATGTTACATACTGGGTGGAAACTAAATCAAAACTGAGCAGGTTATACAAGTACTGGCAGGTCCGGAATGTGTATCCTTGGATAAATCGGGACCAGTTCTCCCCCCCCCCCCTTCCCCCAGCAGATTCGTTTAACAGAATAGATATATCAAGTACAGCCCGGGATGTTATACGAACAGACATATTCCATGCGCAAGCAATCGTGCAGGAGGCGGCCTCCTAATGAGCGCATTCTCTATGTTAAAGTTGCAACTGCTTTTGTGACCCCTCTGGTGTGCCATTCCTTACACCAAAAATGACTTAAAAAACTTGATCGACACAGACGGAAGAGGCCTTGTCATCAATGCACAATCACATCACAGAATTGACTTGAAAAGCTTCAGTACAAAACAGACATGTTATACGAACAGACATTTAACATGCTTAAGCAATTGTGCAGGGAGCAGCCTCCTAATGAGCGCATTCTCTATATTAAAGTTCCAGCTCAGGTGTTTGTGCCATTCCTTACACAAAAAATGGCTTAAAAAACTTGATCGACACAGACGGAAAAGACCTTGTCATCACTGCTCAATCACATCACAGAACTGACTTGAAAAGCTTCAATACCAAACAGACTTGAAATTGTGACTATACTTGGGTCCATTACTTGCATAGTTTGTCTTCCCTCCTCAGGGAAATCGATGTCATTGTCATGCCACTGGCAGAGTGTTGCATCAGCTTTTGTGACACCTCTGGTGTGCCATTCCTTACACCAAAAATGACTTAAAAAACTTGATCGACACAGACGGAAAAGGCCTTGTCATCTCCGCAGAATTGATTTGGAAAGCTTCAACGCCATCTGCCATCAGCAACCTTAAAAAAGAGAGAAATGGTAAGTGAAATGCTTAGCACTTAAAAATTGACGGTAGAATGTTGTCACACTTACCAGCAGAAAAATTAGAAGTGCTGAGGCGAGTAGTGACTGCTCAGAATCAACTGCAATGCACTGTCATGTCTATGCCAGAGTGTCAGTCTGCGCAAGTATGCACAGATCTCATGTCCACCCTCGACTTTAGTACCTGATACAATTAAATCAACACTGTAAGTGAACATAATGGTAATGAACTGAAATCTATAAACTATTCAAACAAACATAATCTGAATGATAGAAAGTAAACGGTATGAACAAAACCGCATCCTCAGAAATTTTGTAAGAAAAGTGCCTTTATGAAGCTTCTTATGACTAATTTACTTGAGTGTAAATTTTACATGGCGCTTTCTAGAGATTTCTAAAAATTAAAGAAACATAACCTCAACTCGTAACTAATTTCCTCCTGAACACAATATCTATCTGCATATTCTCTTTGATTTGTAGAAACAGTCTCTAAATATTAGCTTTCACAAGGCGAGTATAAAATCATTAATTGAAGGGGATGCACAAAAACCAACTAACTCACCATCATTTCCAAGTATAACACATGGCTCCCTGGCTTCTCCCTCTTCTTCACCCACATTGACGAAATCACCAGATCCATAGATATCTTCTTCCGGATTTTGTGCCTCAAAATAGAAAACCATTTCGTCTTCTAGAAACAGGACAATGACATCGATTTCCCTCAGGGGAGCCGCCATATCTGCCGGTTTATTAAAACAAAAATGTGTTACTTATAAAACCGTGCACAAACCTAACCCTGACCAATTCAACAGAACACAACAGCATACCTAATTCCTCAAAAGAGATGCGCTTGATAGATGCTTGGAGGCGAGTCGGTGTCATATTTGTATACATAAAAGCACATTTACACATTTATATATACTCGATTGTAAGAGAGATGTGGAAGCGGAGAGATCGTGTAGATTAAGGGATGCCGTCGCCGTCTGCCTGAGTTTGAAGAGACGTGTTGGTTGCGGCGCTGCGGGCTGGGCGATGCAGCCAGCGGGGAGCTAGAGCTAGGAACTAAGATAGAAATAATTTTTTCGCTTCTCTCTGACTAGATATACAGATATGAATAAATCAGAATAATAATTGATAATAATAATAAAATACTGAAACATGGGAGAATAATCGGCAAGCTTACTGTGAATGCGTTTTTTACAAGAGCTGCGGCTGCTCCGAAATCATGTTTAAGAAGGCGCTGGGCTCAAATGTTATTGTTTATGTTGTATTGTTGCTTGTAGAAGTTGCTGAAGGGATCAGAAGTGTTTTTGAAGTCGCAAAGTTTGAAAGGAAAGGAAGAAAAGGTTGAATTGCCAGCGTTTATTCTCGTTTGGAACATTTTGTACAGGTTAGCTGCGGTTTCTGCTGCGCGGATCCATCCTACTATCTCGGAAACAGAACGGCCGAAGTAAGCACCATGTGCTTGTTACCTTGTTAGGTTAGGTTGTTCTGCTACAGATTGAAGTAATTTCTGCTACCAATGCTGACCGTCTACTGCATTCTTGTTTCAGTGGGCCAACCGTTAATCCAACCAGACGTGGAGGCTTCTGACGCGCACCACGCACAATTAATGTAAGAAATGCAAGCAGCATTTACCATGGACCTGCCGTGCCCCTGCCGGGAGAACATACGGGAAGAAGCGGTTGTGCTGGTACGTTGTGTATTATAAGTGTACAGAATATGTACTAATAAATGATTAGAACTGTGATATTTTTTATTTCCGTTACTGCTCTCAGGGCTCATGTGCGTTTGTAATTTTTTCTGTTTTCAGAGAACCAATATCCGGCTTGAGTAAAACTCAATAGCCTTTCTATGTGTGGAATCGGCTAAGAGAGACAGTGGCCGCTCGATTAGTTATAGCCGGGGATACTGTTCAAACACGTACATTTCTTGCTTTAGGGAGCGTGCAGCAAGAGTGCCACCAAAGGAAAGGAACCCACAGGCTCGAGTTCGAGCCCTTGTGAACGTAAGAAAAGTACATAATGCACTTAAGGTATATGCTGCTTCATAAGCTACTTACAACTTACATTGCTATGTCTTCTCTTTTTCAGTATCTTTTCAGTGGAGCGGGTATTCCAACTGGTGCTACAGGCGTAGCCGAGGCTCGAGGTATAACGATCAGAGTCCTCAAACACAGACCACATCAATTTGATCACCGCCAGCATCGGAGGGTACCAGTTCGTGATGGTTATGTCTACATTCAGATCAGCCCTGAAGTTGGACTGGCATTTGTGGTAACACACAATTGTAGATACTATCATGCTTGTATGCCATCTCATATTATGCCAAAGATATATTTTATTTTTGTGCACGCAAGGAAATATCTTTATGTCCTGTGTTATATTGCCAGTAATGTTGATGTATAATTTACCTTCGTGGGATCTTATATTTTTTATCTTATAGTCTCGTTTAAGTGTTTGTCACAGGACTGGTTTTGTTGTTAAGACTGTTATAGGACTGTTTGGACCATGTCTTTATGCCAAAGATATGTTTTAGATCTTTATTTTGGTGGCAGTTACTTTTGTTACGTCTGTCTAAACAGGATCTCATATTTCTCATGTACGTTTGAGTTTATGTGAAAGGCTGTTTGCTACTGGGTATTCTATGTAAAGTAGAGGTGATATAGGGACCATGCCTACATGTTAATAATAAATCAGTGATTATTTGTCACACTTAATTTCTATTATTTTTATGTCAAGAACATTGATATTTAATGTCTGGTACACTTCACCAAATTGATTTGAAAAGCTTCATTGTGCCAAAGATACATTTTATTTTGGGAAGTGCCATGTCCTGCTAGGTATAATTAAGTATATTTATGTAGCCTACATATAACTCAGTTTTATATATTTTAATTTTTACTTCTGTATATTTTGTGACAAGACTGATTTTCATTGGTATGAATGTACAAGAATTTTGTTAAACTTTTCATCAAGTTAAAGTTATGGTTCTTTTTCGGTAGTGCCCGGAAATGTTCTTTTATATCCCGGTACATCATTGTATACCTCATTTTGATCTTACCTTTTTATTTTTACTTTGGTATGTTTATGACAAAAGACTGAACGTTCTTAGAACTTTTTAGAAAGTATCATATTATGCCAAAGACATATTTTATTTTTGTTCATGCCGGGAAATGTCTTTATGTCCTGTTAAACATGCCAATGATGTTGATTTACCCTAGTGGGATCTTATGTTTTTTTCTTTATTCTTGTATAAGTGTCACAGGACTGGTTTTATTTTTAAGACTTTAATTGGACTTTTGGGACTATATCTTTATACTAAAGATATGTTCTATATCTTTAATTTATTTTCAGTTACTTTTGTAACATTTATCTCAACAGGATCTCATATTTCTTATATATGTTTGAGTTTATGTGACAGGCTGTTTGCTACTGGGTATTCTATGTTAAGTAAAGGTGATGTAGCAATCATGCTTATATGTTAATAGTTAATCAGCGAATATTTGTCAAAATCATTTGTTTTTATTTCAAGTAAATTGATATTTAATGTCTGGTACATTAAACTCTTTATTAGTATTGTACCCCTTCCGTACACAATTTGAGCTTGCTCGGCAGTTAAAAATATAGCCCACTGACCAGTATGTGGATACATCTATGCCTTTTCCTTATCTATAAGTCTTAATTGGTTATGCTAAATAAACTTGACAGTGCACTCCCTGGCCACATTGCATTCAGCATGTCATCATAACTCCCCTTCAATCCAGAAGCTATCAATTCTATCGCCTCAAAAATTACAGAAAAGTGGTAACCAGATTTTCATTGTTCAAGTAATAGGAACTATATAACTTTCTTGGCATACAAACTAGTCAGGGGTCTTAAAATATCTTCTACTACATGGACACTCCATGACTTGCCAAGCAGCTTCCTCCTGGCAGTCACACTGATATTGCCACAGTCAGTGTAATGGTGGGGAAACCCAAGAAGACTTTCAATCTCCCCTATGTAAAGATATGATGGATCACCATCCTCCATAACTGGCAACATGGAGCTCTTTCCTGCTAGGGAAAAATGATTAGTTCCGTTGACTTCCTTTTCTCAGTGACCATTCTACAAGACTCAGTACCAAGCCGTTAAAGTTACTGATACACACCTGAGCACTGTGATGCGCTGTTGGTTGTAAGGGTAGGCAGAATGTCAATGTTAGCCTGTCTTCTGGGTTTCAGGAAATCCTGCAATGTCTGTGTTGTTGTTGGCCGTATCATGGGTAGGTGCATATTGGGTATATTACCCCAAAATCGCCTTTTTCGCATCATTGGAACAAACTCTGAGGAGCATCTTATCACACTATTTCCTAGGTGCCTGAAATAATAACTAATTAATGTTGAGCCACTGAAATTGTAATTGCTGTGTAATAACCAATATTACCTGGATATCTCTGCTAATACATTTTTCTCCATAACTGCTACATTTTCAAAGAACCAATAGAATGAATATCCCTTCTCATCTGCCTTTGCTTCCAAGAACTCTTTGATACAAACATAATCATAGAAGAGTCCTCCCGATGAATTTCTATCTAGGTAAAGATATAACTGATTATTTTACTGAAATGGCAGTGCAAGCAGCTGAGGTGACTGTTAACATTTACCAAAGATCCCACGTCTCTTTGGATTGACAAGACTGAACTCATTACATGGGCTACCTCCAATGAGTAGGTCAATATCGCCCAGGTCTTCCATCTTAGCAGGAGTCACATACTGTACAGGTCCAAGATAGTTAATACTCCCAGGGTGATTGCTTTCACAAACACTAATTGCAGACTTATCAATCTCTGAGGCATAATACTTTGCAACTGAGATCCCTAGCCTCTCTTTCAAAACGTGGTAGCCTGTACCAATTCCATCAAATAATGATAGTACTGATAATGGCCGACCGCTGCAATTAATCATCTGGACCAAGAAAGTAAGTATGAAGGCAGTATGTGAAAAAGGAGTTTGTTAGGAAGAGTGCTTGTGCACTTCGCACATCAGATGTACCATCGGAATTGGTGGGTGAAGGCAACAATCAGTCAGAATTACCCTCGGCTCCAATGGTAATCCTGGATATTCAGAAATATTAGGAATCTTCTCGATGTCGCTATTCAACTCAATTGCCATCTTACAAGAGTGCCGTCCGCCTCTCCAATGCTGTTCAGAGAAAATAGTTATGAAATATTATGTTGAACTAATAAAAACTTTCATTACACATTTATGCACCTTATTTGAGCCATAAGTCCTATAGCCCTTCTTAGGGCGTGAGAAGAATCTCCGGAACCCCTTATTAGGCATGCCCAGTCTTCGAACGTCGTCGGCTCAGAGACTAAGTGATGTTTGCCTGAGAGTAAAAATACGAGAACATTGAGAAAACTATTCACCTTGTGGAAAATACAAGAACAGAATGGCAATTGTAAAATTTGAGCAACTTACGTTCAACAAAAGCAAGACAAGAGATGGCAGTATGAATGCTAACAATGGCTTGTAGTTCACTGCTACCAGATGATCTTGAGAAAGTTGTACAGACTGTTCATCACAGGAAGTCGTATTGTTGTTGGAAATGTGAAAAAAGAATTGCATCTACAAAAGTTGAGTTACCTATGTGCAACGAAAGCTAGAGAAGAGTCGCCGATATGAGTAGTAAACAATGACTTGTAGTTGACTGCCTCCAGAACATAGGAGAAAGTTATACAAACTGTTCATCACAGGAAGTCGTATTGTTGTTGGAAACGTGAAAAAAGAATAGCCTGTACAAACATTGACTGACTTATGTGCACCAAAAGCAAAAGGGAAGATGATAGTATGAATGCCAATAATGGCTTATAGTCCACTGCTGCCAGAATGTTCAAGAAAGTAACATACACCGTTCATCAAAGGAAGTCCTATTGTTGTTATAAATGTGAAAACAGAAGCACATCTATAAAAAATGAGCTGTGTAGGTGCAACAAAATCAAAAATTACAGTATTAGCACTTAACTACTGTTTATAATATTCCTAAAAAACTTTTTATATTTGTTACTGGCATTCACTGAAATTAAATAAGCATATGTTTGTAATGCTGGCAATAGAGTTGCTGACATAATGCTGCTACAATTATTCTCCAAACAGTTCTTTTTTTTAGACTTATTGTATCACTATATCACATTATAGCCAAATGTTCAATATGGCTTGTAATAAATATCACAAGTATTTATTGATATTGTGTACTGCAGTGCAGAGATAAAGTTAGTTTTATTGCAAATAGCTAAGAGGCAGTGCCTATGTTGGCCACTAGCATCTCAATGATTTAAAATATCCGACACAAACGTACCATTGTCACGTAAAGGAACTAAAAATGATGACGATACAAGAGAAATAATGATCCAGATTTAAGTATGAAAGCACTTTATTGTACCGTACAGATGTCACCTACCAAATATTATTATTTAGGGAACAAGCATAACAGTCACATCAGCATACACCAAATCATCTAAGAATTTTATTAAGTTATCAGTCAGCAATACCAACTGCCGCTATAATCTTACGTTTTCATGCGCCATTACTTTATAGGTACAAAAACTAGAAAATAACTTAGTGTGGCAACCATCGGGCTTTATATGTCTTTCCACTATCTGTACAGCACATATGTAATCTGGCAAAAAACAGGAATAATATGAAGGTTATTCAAGAGATATACTTTACATACTCTACACCAATAATGATACTATTTAATGAGCACCTGTTTACGCAGAAAATTATCAATCATAAATGATAAGCTTTGAAGGGCAATTGCCCTATCAACTGATCCTGCAATAAATTTGTACTTGTGCCCAGCAAAACAGTTGTCTCCTGAACAAATCGGATCAGAAGCTAACTTAGTCTAAAAACAATTATATTGTACGGGTTTGAAACATTATTAAAAGTTATTCTAACAATCATATTTGAGATGCATGGAACAAGATCACAAAAAACAATTATATTGTACTGACTTGACATGATGTTAAAAGTTTTACGAACAACCATGTTTTAAAAGCATGGAACAAGATGACAAAACAATTATATTGTACTCTCTTGAAATATAATTAAAAGTTTCAATAACAATTACATTTCAGAAGCATGGAATAAGACAAGATTTCAACCGACCTATTTTCACTCAGTATGTGCTTGGCACAGTACGTTGCAATGATATATAATATTTACAGAAAATACTTACAGCAACAGCTGTCTCATTAACAGATATAACATAATTTAATTATGTCATTGGTGCCATTTTTCAAATCCAGTATGGACGGTTCTTCGGCATCAGATGAACACTTCATGTTAAACATCACACATTTCATAATAGTACATTCAGCTTAACTTATCACTAATCACAAGGTGAAGACCATCCTGCACAGTACACAATCTCTTGCAACTCCTGTTAAGAATGTTGCGAGTCTCATGGATATGGTCGCAAAGTACCCGAACATCAATCACTGGTTACACCTGCCACCTTGCAGTGCCCTGCAAAACAACAACCACAGAGCTCATTACCAGCATCAAGTGGACATTAAAGATATAGAACATGCGGACATAAACTAACCTTTAACTTTTTCACCGCTTCCCGTATTGGTGCACAGCTTGACGATATAACCATACCGCTTCTGCTTTCCAGCCTGAGTGGCCAAGCCCCAATGTAACCATTATCTCTCTTGCGTTTAAGGTGGTCAACAACAGATACGTAGCAGCAACGCAAATCTAATCCTTGCAAGTCGAAAAAAGCATCAAACGCCTGTAATACAATAAAAGAATAGGATTTATAATGATTTCCATACTACCAAAAACAGGCAGGACAATGATTACAATAACGAACAAACACACAAGAAACGTACCGTTTTAAGCCGTCGACAGTAAGGCCCCTTTTACGGCCTAGCTCACAAGTACATGGCAATTTTCCCTCTGTAGCAATCAGTGTTCTAACTCTTTTCGACATTTTTATTTAACCTCTATTGAGAATTATACGATGTCGATTCTGCGTTCCCGACCGCACCGTACCCCAAACTCCAACACAATTGGTGGGCTGTCGGCTGCTAAGATTTGCGTGGCGAGGATTTTTTGGACGCTCATCATACAAGGCGGCGCTCGACTTGCGAAGAAGAAAAGGTAGGTGGACAGGGTTGTAAACCTAAACTGATTAGAACGTTTCTTTAGCAACATAAGAATTGCAGATTGTTTTAAATAGTAAGTTAGGAATAACTATTCAAGCACGATCTGTATTCAGTCAATTTTTAATGTAATATTTGAATGATCTAAGCCATTCCAAGATAGTACCGCTGTTTCCTTATGTTGGCGCAACGCAGAACGACTTCCGCCTCCAGCCTCTGCTTCCTCTCTCCTCACTCTCTTTTTGGCAGTGGACTAAGGAGGAGGTAAGAGAAACATCCCAAACTTGTCTCCCACAGAGCCTGAAAGTTTATTGTTGTCGAGTAGGTAAAGATTTAAATTCTTGTAGAGGAAGGCTACAAATTCAGCGATGAGTCATCAATGTAAAATGTGTTCTGCCACTTTCGTGAGCCCTGTGAACTTGGTTAAACATTTTGAAATTCGTCACAAGCTGGGAGTCTCCTGTTCTTTCATGTGTGGTTATGAGGGCTGTAGTGTCCGTTTTCAAAGATTGAAACAGTACGATTCGCACTATTTAAAGTTTCATGCTTGCAATAGACCTAGCAGCGACGGACCAGTTGGACATGCGTCCCTCGAGAGCGTGGCTCCAGTTCAATCAGATGAGCCAGTGTATGCATGTCCAGATCCCACATGTTCTTATACTTGCATCAATAAGGGAACTCTTAGAAGTCACAAATTTAGATGCCATCCATCCGGATCTAAGACAAATCGAGATGCGACATCAAATTGTTTGCCCGAACCACGATCTAATGATTGTTTAACCTCTACTTCCTCTGATTTTCATGATGTAGACATTAGCAATTACAATGATGTGGATGTTGCTCTTGATAACTGCTCCATCCCGGCTGCCCCGGTTGTTACCACGGTTGAGGAAGAGACTGATACTCTTGTAAAGAAATTTCTTCACCTCTATCTTACTCTAAATTCACAAATGCACATCCCCGATAGGACTTTGCAGTACATAGTTGATTCATATAGTCTGCTCCTTGAAGAGTCCAATTCTATAGTGTTAAAAATTATTGATGCAAGATTAAGTAGACATGATATTTCAAATCTCTCCATGGTTAAGAATGTAATTGAAGGAGCCCTTTTAGATAATGTTGCTCTATGCACGCATGGGCCAAAGGGTCCACTTCGGTCAAGTTATATACGCAAAAAAAATTACAAATCCAGGTTCAGTTTTGTGTCTCCTAAAGCACATTGTCTAGGCCCTGATGGTGCTAATGTTATGCGCTACTACCACACTGTTCCCCTATCAGACTCTCTCAAATCTTTCCTATCTGAGGAATCAGTGCATGCACAGTACGTTGAAAATCAGACACGATCAGAATCAAATCAGTATTACAGAGATATCTTTGATGGATCCATCCTAAGAAGTGTGATGGACCAACTGGACCTTTCAACAGTGCTGCTGCTTGTATATTCAGATGACATAGAATTATTTAACCCTATTGGTAGCGCTAAGACAATTCATAAGGTGACAAATGTTTACGTGGCCGTTGCTAACCTTCATCCTTGGAGCCGCCTGAAACGGCAATGTTTGCTGCTTGCAATGACCTGCCGAGAAAAAGACGTTGGATATTTTGGACTTGAAAAAGTCTTGGGGCCTCTAATAACAGAATTAAAGAGTCTGAGTGAGGAGGGAATCCAAATTCGGGGAAGAAGTGTTAAGGTTAAAGTTCTTTCTTTATTAGGGGATAATCTAGGGATGCACACAATTACTGGGTTCCTTGAAAGTTTCACCACAACTAAGTACTTTTGCCGCTACTGTGAGGAGAGCAGGAAGGAGTGGCGATTAAGGTGGTATGGTGCTAACCATAATTTAACGGATAGTGATGATGAGGACGGTGAAGAGGAAGATGAGGAGGAGGAGGAGGAGGAGGATGATGATGGTGGTGCTGAAGACATGTATTGGGATAGCGGCAATGATGATGTTGGGTATGTCTTGGATAGTGATGATGATGAAAATGATATTGCCAACATAGACTGCTGGCAAGATTGGTTGAACGTTAACTTGTCGGGTATTCCTGAAGCAGCTGCTTTCAGAACGGAGGAATCTTACAACTGTGCAGACTCTATTAGAGCTAGACCTCAGCTAGGAAATGTGAAGGGGATTGCAGGATTTTGTGAGTTCAATAACTTAAACTATTTTCATTGTGTTGGTAGATCTGCGCCTTGCACAGCTCATGATTTGCTGGAAGGAATAGTTCCTGCTGATTTGCGTATTTGCCTTCAATCTCTGTCTGCATCATTTAAAATAACTCCTGATTTTATTAACAGTAAAATTACTTTATTTTCTTTGGGAGACTCAGACAAGCTTGACCGCCCAGCCAACGTTGGTAAAAACATGAAAATTTGTGGGAATGCTGTTCAGAACTGGGTCTTTCTACGGTTCTTGCCTTTCTTTATTGGAGATAAAATTAAAAATAAGGCCAATGATGTTTGGCAAATGGTTCTGTTGCTCAGAAAAATTGTTGAGATTGTTTCTGCTCCAGCAATATCAAAAGCATCACTACCCAAACTGAACCAACTCATAAGATTGTATTTGCACAGAAGGGTTACTCTGTTCCCAGATGTACCTTTGAGACCGAAGCACCATTTCCTTGAACATTATGACAAACTAATCGAGATCTTTGGTGTCCTCAGTAGATTGTCAACTCTTTATTTTGAGTCAAAGCATCCGTTCTTTAAGAACACTCTTAAATTCAAGAAATGCACTAAGAACATAACTCACACACTCTCTCAGGAGCATCAGCTTATGTCAAGTGCTGTGCAGTGCGGGGTTCTAGTTGAAAACTTTCCTGTTATAAGTGATGGCTCTGTGGTGGATGTTGGTGATATTGATCATACTCTTCTTCAAAGCTTAAAGTCCTTTTTTGGTGAGACTTCTTTTGAGTCTTACACATTTAGTAGACAAGTTACATACCGTGGAACACAGTATGGCAAAGGACTTGTCATTGTGTTTTCTAGTCCAAATCCTTGTCAGTTAGAGCTATGTCTCATTGAGGTACTCTGTTGTGTTGGGAAGGACTGCTACGCTGCAGGTAATGTGTACTTTCTTACATCAGGCTAATTACAGGCGGGATGAAATGATAGCATCGTAAAGCCAAGTGATCTCTGGTAGTATTAGAAAGAGGTTGTTACCCCCACTTCACCTTGCCTGTGGGTTCATAATAAGTGATAGGGAAAGAGAGTAAGCTATCGTGACCATTTTGCCAGAAGATAATTAATATCTGTCCACAGGTTTCTACTGCAGTGCAAAGCTTGATCAAAATCTGGGAGTGTACAGGCTGAAAAGGACAGGAACACCAAAAGTCATCAATATATCGGAGCTGCTGGATTTCGCCACGTACACTGTTTACAATCTGGGTCACCACAGCGTAGTAGCATTGAAGCATTTGGTGATTTAAAGGTACGACTATATCTTAACAGGTTCTACAACTATTACCTCGGCCAATTGTATTACTGTGAAGTATGTTTACTAGTTTTTGCGTTCTTTGGCAGATAGCATAACGATTCATTGCTGTTGATCGAGAGAATGTCAAAGCGTGCGGTAAGTTTATAATTGGGCTGATCATAGTACCCAGTGTTTTCATCTGCTTCTTTTTGTCCTGACATTGTATACGTGTGTTTATTAATGAGTCATTGTCTTTTTTCAGAGATCTGTTTCAAGCAGCAGCAGCAGCTCCTCCTCTGCCAGATCTGTCAGTGGCTCTGACAGTGAGGAGCATTCCAACCCTCCCTCTGAGACAGAAGTTCCTAACACTTCAGCTGGGACTGCTGCTGGGACTGCTGCTGTGAATGAAAATGGGAACCCTCTTGCTGGGACTGCTGCTGGGACTGCTGCTGTGAATGAAAATGGGAACCCTCCCGCTGAGACTGACGACGCCTTTGAAGAAGTTATGGTGACGGTGACCAGACATCTAAAGAAAGATACAACTCCTGAAGAAGCCCGACAAGTCCTCTCAGACTTAGGGGTGGAGACAAAACATGATTTAAAGAACTTGATCGAGACAGACGTTAAGGATATAATGGCTCCCGTAAAATTCCGGCAGCTAATGGAAAAACTTAAATCAGGTATGCCTCCAAACCAGAAGATTCTATACAGCTTAAGTTTTATGCCATTACCCATCTATCTTCATTAGTGATTTTTTTCCCTTCCATCATCCTAATTGTGTTCCCTTCTTTAGGTACATCATTTACCACTGAAAAAAAAAAGAAGACCTATGTCTTAGACAAAAAGAAAGTTTTAGGTGAAGATTTCATAAACACACTTGATGCTGAAGAACAACTTTTGCCTGAGGATGACCGAAAAGCAATTTTTCAAAGAATTGGGGATGACATGTTTAAGAAACTGGATGGGTATGTATCACAAACTGCTGTGCTCATACTTGCGTTGTGCTTCTTATCTCACGGCGTGCCTAAATGTGCTCTTGTTTTATTTTAAAATTCCAGGTCTTTGACTGATCAACTGCTAACTTCAGTGGCTTCTTCTCTAGTCAAGGACTATCCGAAATCCTTTGGATCATTGACTGGAGAAGCCACGGAGATAACAGTAATTGTTGAGAAGATTAAGGCTGTGATCCGTGCCCGTGTTGCGTACAAGAGGAGGAAGGCTTCGAATGCAAGGAAGATGAAGCACCTGGCTGACAATCTTCCTGATGTGGACGAGCCAGAAGCAGCTCCTGCGAGACGTAGGGCTCGCTTCTCCCGGCATGAATGCTGTGGTATAAATCCAGAACGGGACAACCCCACAGTGGTAGAGGATGGGGCTGATGATGACGCCTGCGAAAAGAAGAGAGTCGCACTGCTGGAGCAGTGGAATGGGGGGGCCAAAAGGTCTCCCGATGATGCTGTCCGGCAGACCATGAGGTTCTGCCATCGACTGGTCAGAAATGACATTAATGACCAGTTGATGGTGGAAGATGTCATCGCAAGATGGCCATATCTGGGAGCTGTATGTATTTAACCACCCTGTATTTTCCTTGGAATTCAAACCTCACTCTCTTTAACTAGCTAATCCCATTTTCCTTTTCTGTTCAGCATCAAATTATGGAGGATCACTTCTGTGACTTAATGCAAGCTGATCGGGAGGTTGTAAAAGAGAGAGAGGCCACAATCATCCCTGATTGGCTTAAATTTTATGGTTATTATGGTGGCCTGAAAAAGAAAGCAGGAACCCCAAATGCCTTGGTGGCAAGCTTCTTGAGGAAGCTTGCAAACAATCGCATAGAGGGAATGCAATTAGTTGTGTTCGCCATGTGTTTTTTGGCAAAACTTAAAATACCAACAGAGGAATTACTTCTATTTTTTGAGGTGATTATAGTTCGAAATCAATTTTCTCTTGGATACCTGTGATCGTTCACCACTAACTGATGTCTCCTTGTCATTTTCCAGAGCACAACATCTTACGATACCGTTCAAGCTTCGCCAAAGTTGCCTGATCATGGCAAGCCGGTTGTTGTTGCGCTTGGTGAGTCAAAATCATGTTACGTCTTGTAAATTTTAGTATGGTAGGTTTCCTATGCAGGGAGTAATTAATTCTTTATTTTGCTTTCAGGAAAAGATCCATTTGCGGTCCCTCCCTGTTATATCGTGGTGGAGAAGAGAATCCTGAGCCCAAAAACTGTTCCCATGCACATAGCACTCCACTGCGCATTCCAAGCGTATTATGTGCTGAAAATGACGTATGAGCCGAAG
This sequence comes from Aptinothrips rufus, assembly GCA_902196195.1. Classification (NCBI taxonomy): domain Eukaryota; kingdom Metazoa; phylum Arthropoda; class Insecta; order Thysanoptera; family Thripidae; genus Aptinothrips; species Aptinothrips rufus. The sequence goes on from CABIKL010000417.1 coordinate 19,433, forward strand.
CCAGCTCCATTTCTTGAATTTATGCAGAAGTAAGTCCATTTCAGGTTTTGACATCATTTTGCAATATTCCATTTTACATTGTTCAACAAATTCCTGATTGTTGATAAAAAGAGGATAAAAGGACAACATATAGTAATTTTTATCATTTGTTTCTCAGGATGATCTATGAGCAGAAAGAGGAGGAGGTATCCAGAATTGCCCGGAAAAAGTCCCAAAATGGATCATGGCAGCATGCTCCGCCCAAAATGTCGTGTAAACTCATATCAGAATTGGCAAGCTTTCGTGATTGGGATAGCCGATACAACTTTAAGGTTTAAATTGTATTTTTAAATCACTATCTTGTATATTATGTCTATATATGCTTTTACACAATGAATCAACCTAATGTAAGATAGTGACTTGGAATACAGTTTAAATCTAAATGTTGCTCTAAAGTTTGTACGTATACTTAATGTATTATGGGTATACTAGTCAGCATTTGCTTCATGATATGCATCTCCCAAATTTAAATTGTAAATAGAGATTTATAAATACAATTTCTATCAGAAATTGGTGTAAAATTTGTACGTATACTTCAGTTTAGTTCATGTACTATTTGTATTGTAGGGAGCATTGCCTTGATGATCTACAAAGTAGCCCAAATTTAAAATGTATGTAGTGATTTATAAACACCATTTCAACCTGAAATTGGTATAGAATCTGTACAAATATTTCAGTTTACTTAATGTTTCATTACTATTTGAGTTGGCACTTCCTTATCGACAATGTAAGTCTGTAATATAAACTGTAAATAGTGGTTTATAAAAACAATCTGAATCTAGAAGTTGCTGGAAAATTTGTATATATACTAAAGTTTATTTTGTGTATTATTTTAGCATGTGAGTGAACCACTTGATTAACGGATTATTGTACATTTTGCTAATTTCTTTATTTAATTAAATTTGTAATGACCAGGCATTTTTCTCGTCTTATTAAGAATGTACCATTGTATGTTTGTCCTTGCGACGTCTCGTATTTCATAGAGGGGCAGTCACCAGCCCACATGAGTAACAGTCACTACCTGGGCTAGACGGCGGTAGCTATACATCCACACCGGTGATATTATCATCTTGGGCCGGACAGGGGCAGTCACCAGCCCACATGAGTAACAGTCACTACCTGGGCTACACAGCGAGAGCTACTCACCCACACCGGTTATATTCTCATCTTGGGCCGGACAGGGGCAGTCACCAGCCCACATGAGTAACAATCACTACCTGGGCTAGATGGCGGTAGCTACACACCCACACCAGAGATAGTCTCATCGTGGGCCGGAAAGAGGCAGTCACCAGCCCACATGAGTAACAATCACTACCTGGGCTAGACGGCGGTAGCTACACACCCACACCAGAGATATTCTCATCGTGGGTCGGAAAGAGGCAGTCACCAGCCCACATGAGTAACAGTCACTACCTGGGCTACACAGCGATAGCTACACACCCACACCGGTGATATTCTCATCTTGGGCCGGACCGGGGCAGTCACCAGCCCACATGAGTAACAGTCACTACCTGGGCTACACAGCGATAGCTACACACCCACACCGGTGATATTCTCATCTTGGGCCGGACAGGGGCAGTCACCAGCCCACATGAGTAACATTCACTACCTGGGCTACACAGCGATAGCTACACACCCACACCGGTGATATTCTCATCTTGGGCCGGACAGGGGCAGTCACCAGCCCACATGAGTAACAGTCACTACCTGGGCTACACAGCGATAGCTACACACCCACACCGGTGATATTCTCATCTTGGGCCGGACAGGGGCAGTCACCAGCCCACATCAGTGAAATTCCTTAACTGGTCTGGACCAGTATCGGCACACACCCACGCTAGTGATATTATCGTCTTGGGCCAGACTATAGCGTTGCCAAACCCACGATGTTAGTATTACCATTTGGGTAGGGACTGAGACAGGCCTAGCCCAGGCTGGTAGAAATTACATCTTGGGTAAGAAACTGTCATGTACCGACGTGGGTGGGATTAGGGCATCTACTAACCCATTGGGGACATATATTTACACATCCATTGGGTCTGTTTTTTCGTCGACCCAGGACTTGTTTCTGGGCGTTGCCAAGCCCAACCTGAGAAAAACCCCATCTTATTTTTCATAGTGTATATGACAGAGTACTGACATACGACAGAATTGAATGCGTGCAAGTCGGAATATCATTGTATCAATTTGGAAGAGTGGTAAGGGTGGTCTTAAAATATCTGTGTGTTGTGTTGTAATGTGATGAACCGTACGTGTTGTGTGGGACGTCCGGTGTATCTTGAAATGTACTACTTTCTCCTTCTGCTTCCCGTTTCCCGCATGTAGCCACACCTTTTCCTGTCGTATTTCCCAGATCTGTATAAGTTTTAAGTTGTGTATGAATCAATTTCTAAAATTGTAGTTTTGTTAACTTAAATGTGACGTTGGCATTTATAAATAGGGCCACACCACGTTTAACAGTACAGGAATGGCGGGATCTTTTGCATGTTCAGAGAGAAGTTCACCTTTCTCTTTCCATGTTTTGTCGGAAGCCAGCAGCTGTACGTAATCCTCGAAAGGCGTCAAGACGTCAAGACATTTATGTCTCGCTCTGTTAACTTCATTTTTCCCTTGAGGAGCTTCCAGAATATTTCACTATTTCACATATAGCCTACAACAAAAATGAAGCGTAAACGTCCCACAGCAGTAGATAGCCGTTCTGAAACAGAGACAATTTTCACTCCTTCGGATAAACTCCATAGCCAACACTATTACCCTGCCCTTGACAAGATGAGTTCTAACTGGAGAACCGATTTCCAGAAAATTTGACAGATTTCACTTACTTACAGCCAGAGCACTTCAATGACAAAGGTGCGGAGGACGGCATCACGCGACTGTGCTCAGCCTATTACAAATTTGTGACGGAGAGCAGTACCGTTACGGAGTGGAAGCTTTTCAAGCAGACAGCAGGACTCACTGACAAGAAACTCATTGAAGTCTGTGCAAATGTGCCATAGCGATGCTATACGCCATCGTCCTATCGCTGCCCATCACCACAGCCTCTCTTGAGCGAGGGTTTCCAAAGCTGAAGAAAATCTATTGCGGACCACGCAGGGACAGAACACCCTGCAAATACTGCTTCTTTTGCAGCGGCAGGAAAAGATATTCTGCTTTCTCTAGACTTAAGATGAACTGGTGTCAGAGTTCACGTCTCAGTCCGATAGATGACTCGTGTTGCAATAAAGCTTCTTGTGATTGAAGATGTTCAACATAACCCCTCATGTTAGGCAACCCACTACAATTACTTACCTTACTTACCTTACAGGTAGGGAACCAGCAACGGAGCTCCCCCTCAGCCGAGTGGCTAGATCCGCCACTGCTCCCCAGTTGGTCCGGACCCAAATCAAAAATTTTGAGAGGGCAGTGCGAAGCTGATTAAACTGACATCTGCGAGCGGGCAGATTTGAACAATGTGACATTTCCTACAATTTATTAACTTAAAAAAATTCTTACCATTCTACTCGTAACGACAGCAACGAATGAAAGGAGTTCCTGCACTCTGAAAAGGCTAAAAAATAACTTGCAAAATGCTATGTCTGAGAACCGTCTGAATAGTCTGGCCCTAATGTACAGTCCATACACCGACATCTGCCGGCGAGCTTTAAAAAAAAAAAAAAAAAAAA